>CM060476.1:8141232-8208732 GCA_030544235.1 Lepturacanthus savala | reverse complement strand
ACATCAACATCAAATCAATATCTGGGAGGTCCACACCCATAAGCAATAACGGTGAGCGTTAATAACCAGCAGGGATATGAGAGATAAATAATAAGGAGAAATATAAAACAACACATCATAATGTGAGATGAGCATCTGACCTGTCCTTGTCAGTGTGCAGGGAACAGCTGCTCATGACCCAATTTCACATGGATACATAATTTAGTGGCGAACTATACGACTTCCACGACCACGATAAAAATGTTCATCAAAACAAGTTAGCAAATCTATTTCAGTCTGTCGTTTCTACATTACAGCTGCTTCATTAGGTAGTAGAACTACTCATAAAGGCTTCACTGACCCACAGTGAATAATTCAAGTTAATCAACACTTTACCCATGTTGATAAGTTGGACTTGGCTCATTAACAATGGAGCTATAATCAGAGTGACAGCAGTTCAACTTATACAGAAAGCAATATAACAACAAGGTGGTATCTTGACAATCTTATTGCATTTGTAAGTGAGACTTTTTACTCATCTCAATATTTTAGCATCTCCACTTTTGAATATATTTAAATAAAAAATAAATTATCGTGTGGGTGACTGTTCTGTTGAGTTCCTACAGATAAAACCAAATGAACTGAAATGAAATCTTCACCCAGGACAAAAATAATAGATTATTCAGAGCACAATGCCACTAGAATACAAATGTATTGACCTATGTTTAAACGCCCGAAGCCCTTGCTTTAATGCTTTTGAGCACACCAGCTAACAAGGTCTGCACAACAACTGTATTCATTATAAAAACTATTTACAGCTTTGAACGCAATATTCATGAGGCAGTTGAAAGTATGTCTTCGCTACCGCATCAAAGAAACCCTCCACCCGTTCACTGACATACATTTACGGAGAGAAATACCGCACTGTATGAACTGGCATTGGCATTTGCTGAAACATATTGCATGCAGCCGCTTGCAACAACTGGCTCCATTTATTACACATGAGCAAGCAAACTCAGTTCATTCATATTTCAGCAAAAAAAAAAAAAAAAAACAAGTCACAGTACAAAGCCAAAACCTGATTAAAGCTCAAGGTATGAAGGAGACAGAAAGTGGAAATCACCCCCCATCCCTTATTTGGGACACCTGAAATAGGCCAGAGGCTGATTTTCTCCTATCAGAGGAGCCCTGGGAAGCCTGGGAGACTGGAGGGAAAAGAGGAAAGGGAGGCGGTGGCGGGATGATGGCGGTGGTGGGGAGGGGGGATTCAGTGGAGCCTTAAGTGTGCTATCATAGGCGTCTCTTGTGCCTGCCTGCTTTATTTGCAGTAGTCAGGTTAATGAGTCCACCAGCCCACTTGATGTTGAGAGGCCTGCCACAAAGAGCTGCCTCATTAGAGCTAGCCTGGCACGCTGCTCTGAGACAAAGGGACATTCACGCCACTGAATGCCTTTACGCTCCTCAATGCTGCCAGCCTGCGAGGGCCAACGCCATGGCATAGCCCCCTGTACACATCCTGGCGCCTGGCCAGCCACGCCACGCCACGACCCTCAGCCTCGCTGGCTGGACGAGCAAACTGCCGCAGCAGCGCTATCAGGTGATGGAGTGGAGGAAGACTTCGCCCGCTGCAGCTTGTGTGTTTTAAACAGAACGGGGCATGTGCAAAAGCCGCCGCAGGAAGCCAGTAGACATGCTACATTGTCAATGACTGCAATTGGTTCCCCTCTCAGCGCTGTGTGTGAGTGTGTGTGTGTGAGACTGAGCTCTTCCCGCTGTGTTCCTCCTTGCTTTATCTTCACTTTGGCTACCATCACTTCCTTCAACTCAATATTTGGTACTTTCCAAGCGAACCGATCTTGTTCAAACAATTCATAGCTAACAAGGCTACATCTGGAATGCATTCACCAATCATATTAAAAGGACAATCGCTTCCCAGACCACAAGTATCCAATTAGTATGACACAATAAAGGAAGTGCATTTACTGTGGGCACAACACAAGGATGATTCTGTCTGTGGTACATGCTGCTTTGTAAGCCAAGGTGCAGATCTGACCTATTTAATAAGAGTCATTGTAAGGTATTCAAATGTCACTGCCCTGTGCAATTTCTTGCTTTACAACTAGAGGTTGGAATGTCTGTCTGTATATTGTAAGGGAAAGCTATATGTGAAACAAATTGTAATAAAACTATAACATTAAGTCTGGTTCACAATAAATTACAAAAAACTATAAAATCATTACTGTGAGGACAAAATATATTTTAGATTCAGAATCATTATTTCAAATACTACATATCAGTTAAAGTATTTCTATGTCCTATTTTCAAAGCTTAGTCGACGATCATAAATCCAACAAAGAGCTCAAGATAATACACACATCACACATCTGCAAAATACTGTGCAGGGACTTAGACATGCATTCATACAGTGAGCATGAACAAACTCATGCCTGTATTTTATGATTGATGCACTGGCAAAGATCCAGTTCACCACTTTCACATAAGAAAAAAAAATCTATTTCTCTCCAGGCTCGGGGGTCAGGAGTTAAATATTTTCTGCATAGGCAATCCGCTCTTTCCGCCACACTATTTATAGCGCAGGCAGAAACAGCTGAGCTGACTGCAGTGATGTCACTTGCGCTGATGGAATGCTTTGTTCCACAGCGTGTGCGCATGCCACCTGGGTCTGTGCGAGCTGCGAGGGGGAAGCTCGATGCGGGAGCCAAGATGGCTGACAGTTGCCCCATTTTTCAAGCGTAAAGAAAAAAAAAACACACAAAAAAAAAACATTACTATCTCCTTGAACCAGGCTGTCCACAGTCCCAAATACAGCGCATAACCTTATAGGAGCATTCACTCCTCTGTCATGGCTCTGTGTACTAATGTCATGAATGGTATCAGTATTTGTGGCTGCCATTTAGAAGTGAGCGCTCATGCCAAAGTAGGGTAGTACCAGGGTAACACGGTGCATCTAAAAAGCAGAGTTGATACGTGAGGTCTAAAAGCATTTAACTGTTTGTCATTCCATGCATAACGTGCATACGGCTGAGGCGTTGAAGAAGTACTATACCCATATATATTTTTAGTAAGCCTTTGGGCTTCTTTCAGTGTCCCTAAAAGAGCATGGTTGCCTGGCAACCATTATTGTTGCCATGGAGATTCATGTGTTGGCAGCTGCTGCAATCAGCATTAACTCAAGGCACATATTCTCATTCCGATAGTCAGGCGATGGGAAGGCAACTAGAACACACAGTCAGAGAGGGATAGTAATCAGTGTGAAACATATGCTCATCCATTACTCGCTGCATTAATACAATTATATCAAAAGAAATTTATGGCCGTGCTTTGGTGCAATGATCACATTGCAGGCAGAGGCATAAAATTCCACCTCATAACAGATCCCCAATTTCATTTAATAAATGGCAGCGGTACAACACAATGGAAACAATGCCATTTCGCCACTGACAAAAACATATCTGTCACTCTAGAAGATAAACGTTTGTTTCAAGTTGAGGGGGAAAAAAATGATGTGAAAACTGTGTACATCCTGCATTAGGAAGTGTTTTCTGTCCTGATAGGTGAGATAATAGTGTCCCTGCCGCGGCATAAAAAACAGCACATTTGACAATGCTGTTTACATATTAAATCATTTCTCGAGGAACCTTATTGCACAATGAACAGTAAACCGTTTGAGAGACAGTACGAGTAATGCTTAGTGATAAATTTCAGGCTAAACTCAATATTTTCAGTAGCTCTCTGCCAGCTGCTTTTACCGTTTCATTTCGACCTGTTGGGGGGATAAGTGATATTTACCTCTTTATATTCTTCATATGGGTACGCGACCATGCTCACTGGAACAATTCTCACCCAGTTGAGAGTAGACACGCACAAGGATCATAATAGCAGTTATTTCCAGTCTGGGATTTTTTTTTTTCTTTCCAGGGCCGAGCTTTCTCTGCCACTTCACTGTTGACATCACAGAGCTATGTGGGGATAAAGAGGCAGAGAAAAACAATAACAGACCCATTGACCCCCATTTCACAAACCTTGGGGGTATGGGAGAAATCCACTTACAAGCCTGGAACAGACCTGCTGATTGGGCCTCAATAGGCTTTCTATTAGGGAACAGTGGAAGTGCAGTGGAAGGTCCTGACTGCTGCCATTTCTGAAGCGAGGACGCTTCTGCAAAGCAGATTTACATCGAGCCCCTCCTGCACCTTGGGTTGATGCCAAACACTGAACTGTATCTCAAATCAGAGAAACAATTGGATAAGCGTGCAATTCAGTTTATGAGCTACACGTGAGTCCACATGGCGCTCTGTAAAATCTCTGATCTGATCGTATCACTCCTGCTGCATCTATTTTAAATAAAACAAATGTCACTGAGAAACGTTTGGGGCCAGCACCTGAATACAAGTTATTAGAGCAAAAATGATTTCAGGGATCATGAGCGCCTGTGTCCAGAATTAATACATTAATTCATGTAATTCTATGTTCCCACAATGCACATCTTTCTGAAACAAATCAAGATTAGGCAACTCTTCTTATATGAACCCTGCTATATATGAAAGGCAGTTTTTTTTCCCCTAACAACCAAACTATCTACTTGACTAAAAACAAAAGCCTTAGGTTAATGATTGTGTAAATTGTCTCTCTCACACACTGCTTTAATTTCACCACACAACAGAAACGTGGCTTTGGAGAGACGGATGTGATGATCTCCTGGCATAAGCATAAGAATGGAAGCTTTCTCTGGATGCTGCTGGTTGACATTTAACATCACAGAGAGAAGGGAGGTAGAGAGCCAGGTGCCCTACATGCACATTTGACCCCCTGCTAATGTCAGAGGGGGAAGGTCCCACACACCCATCCTCGCTTCACTCACACAAAACATTACAAGGGCGCACAGCACACAGTATCCCTCCCAGTAATTACAGAAGGGATTCACTTTCCTGATATAAACGTTTATATAGCGGGAGGTGTGTTTCATCTAAGATACTATAATTCTAGATAACACATATCTTCTGTAATGGACTGGAGTTCAATTTAAGGCGACTATTGTAAAAATAAGGCTTCATGTTGTCCCCAACAAGCATACTTTACTAATTTCTTTTAAATTCACCCAGGCTAAGTCATATTACGAAAAGCCTGCTAGATTATTTTTATGCACATTACGGAAAAAGAGCTCTGATTTATTCTACTATTAAATTACAGCTATTGTTAAACGTGTGAATTTAACAGCAATCAAGGCAGAGCTATGAAATATTGCTTCATGTACTGAGCGGAAAAGCACAATGTCTGTAGCATGAGGGGAAGATGCACAGTTTGGAGGACACTAGAAACACAGCCAGCAGGCCTGTAACTCAGTGCAGATGACCTGGTTCTGCTTACACGCAACCATGAAATAACAACTGCTGTTTGGTGTTTGATGTTAGCTTGGGGAGCGTACTGTCCCTGTTCGGGCTAAGCAGGCACGCATTACTGTCAGGATTTGTATGCAAAAAAAGAAGAAAAAAAAAGATTTGCAATGAGGTTGTGTCCTAAAATAAAGCAGATACGCAGGGTTATGTTCTAATTATGAAGTATTTTAATTTCAGATCAGGACTGCTGGAACACTACATTTCTTTAAAATAAATTCAGATTACGCATGGTGTCATTTTGATGTTGAATGCATGAAAACTGATAATATTGAAGATATTTGATCATGCAGAGATGTCAGAAAATGGTATTTATGGGCAAACAAAACAAGGAATTTACAAGAACTGTCATATGCAACAACTGATAAGCTATTGATGACAGTGTTATTGATACTGCTGTATCTGGGCAAGGTTCCCATAACAACCACCCATATGCTTTGTTATACTGAAAAACTGTATCTACTATTAGGAGTGAAACATAAGCAATATAGTGTTTTTATATTAATCGCTACAAACCATTTGCAATAGAATTGTCTGTCCAAAAGCATTTTCATTCAGTCAAAAAAAAATGACAATACAAATAGATAGTATAAACTGTATTTTAAAATGATTTCAATTATTTAAAAAAAAATGAATGTCAATACATATAATCAGCAGGGGATCATTAATAGATGCTGACGTTCTTAAATTTAAACATAACAGCGAGAGAAATTAAAATCATTATTCAAACAGCATGATCACCAAATACTGCACTACTTAATATTCCAAATATTTCCACTCATACTGTGGAAATAACACACTATGCATCCTCTTTCTGCAGACATGTCCACCTGCCTGTGTTGCTGATGCAACATTAGAAAAACAGTATTTGCATTTCAGTCAGGAAACCCCAAAACAAAATCATTTTTCCCACATATTTAACATGAATAGTCAGGGCTGTAGTGACTTTTTTTCTTTTTTTTACCAAGCTGACTATGAGTTTGTGGAAATTCAAAAACAGGAATAAATGCATTAACAATTTTTAAAACAATGGCACTAATATTATTTTAAATGGTTGCCTTACTTCCCATATCTGAAACACATTTTCATGCATATGAAAACAATAATAGTCATCAAGAGCTATTTAAGCTTACATTAACTTGCTATTCTGCATTAAAATCAATGTATGACTAATCAAAATTTGTAAAAACAAATAAAATACAATAAAATCTGATTACTGATTATGATTACACAAACATGATTACTTCATACTACTGTATTAAAATTATTATTGTTATTTTTACTATTTACTTACATGGTGTTATCTTTATTTGAGAAGAAAACAAAATAGATCAACTAATGAAACCAGCTTTGATTTACATTTTATAGGGGATAATATAGGCTGATACAAAGAGCAACATCGTTTAGGTTGAGTGAGGTTGGGGGAGGGGGGAGGCCTGATGCATGATGCAAAAAAATAAGGGGGGCTGATATAAAAGGCTGTGGTTATTAAGGCATCTCGTTGCTAAAAAACTGATGCAACTAATGTTTTCTTGCTGCAGAGCACAAAGCCTGCAGCAGCCTGGACACATTCCTCTACAGACTACATTTTCGTTCCGTTTTGCTTTCCCTGTCCGTTACAAACAGCGATGCTTATTGGCCCTAACGCCCAATAATACAATTTATTTAAAATGAGTGCATGTTATTTTGCCCGGTGCGAATATGTAATTTGATCTTGAGTAAAATTAAGTTCCTTTTTTTCTCCTCCCCATTATCAGGTTTTAAGTGGCCAAGCTGATCAGAGAGGCCTTGTCAAAAAATTATCAGAATATAGCCTCGATCGAAAATGCACATAGAGAAAGAGCTGCAGCACTTCGATGTTCGCCGTTAGTTGAGGTTTTTTTTTTTGCACTTGTTCACACAGACTCCGTGTGCAAACGCAGCGCGTCTCGATCCTGCAGCCTCGCGCGTTAGAATGTAAACGAATAGTTTACGATTCCGGAGTAAACGACTCCGTTATTTTATGCAATTTCGTCAGACCCCGTTTTTTTTGTCCTTCCAAGTCCTCAGGTGTAGAGAACAGCGTGTCACTGCGCGACAGAAATCCCAGTCCAGACACGTTGAACGCATATCCAACAGAAGAGACAAACAGATGGAGCTTTTAATAAGTCCAAATCCAGTCTTTACGCGGCCGTGTGTTTCCATCCCGCCGGCTGCCTGCAGCTCACAGCCCCAACTTCCACTATCACGCTGCTTTTCCAACTTTTACAAACTTCCACCTCTGGTCAAATGGTGGAATTTGCATCTGCAGCCAGTAGTTATTTCTTCCTTCCTCCCCCCCCAGGTCTTCCACCCCCCAAAATCACCCCCCTTTTCTTTTTTCTTTCTTTTTTTTTTTCTTTTTTAAGGGGGCCCAGTGGCCGCCTCTTGATTAATAAATGTTTGTGTTTTGAAGTGCGGAACAAAAGGGGGGTGGCCTGTGACCCCTAGGAGTCCCGACCTTGTGCAGGTTCATTGTGAGGCGCTGGGAAAGAGGCTTTGGGACGGAGACCCCGGACCACTGACCCACACACACATCCCCGGAGCCCCTGCCATTCATGTGCGCACCGCTGCATGTCGCCCCGCAGCTCCCCATTGTTTCAGCGGGAACAATAGCCTTTACCCCCCTCTCTGCCAGGAGAAAAAGCAGCTTTCAAACTTCCCTCTATATGTTCGCCTGACGTAAGACTTTCCCCCTGTCACTTAAAACAGAGAGCAAAATAATAGAAAAAAAAAAACGTTGACAAAAATGGCTTTATATACATATCATACCCTACTGCATGTTGCATCACACGCCAGCGTTGCATCATTGCAGCGACCGGCGTCTTGCAGCAACGTCAAAGGCCAACAACCCTGTAACCGAAGTGAAACAATAAAACAGAACGAGGGTAAAACTGCGGGATGGCAGAAGGAGAGAGAAATAGACCGTGAATAACACCTACGGGCTATTTCTAATGCTGGAATCAGATCTATATTAATAGGTTGGAGGTAGGCATCAACAGACCTGTGTGTTCCGCCTTGGCTACGGCGGGGTTAGCGGGGTTACTCAAATGACATCATCTATGGGGCCCTGGTTTCGATTGGATCTTTGCCTCTATAGTCAATCAGCACAGGAAGTGAAGGGGACACAAACGAGCGGTGCAGGACCGCTGCCTCTCGCATTCAGTCAATTACTGCTTCGGTACACAAGACTCCCTTTAAACGTGCCCTTTTGTATGTGGGAGAAGTGTGTGTGGTGCAGAAGGAGCTTTGTATACGGCGCACAGAGACGTCATAAAACACACCATGCTTAATCTATTTCTTTATTGACCATTGAATAAAAAAAATGGTCAAGCTTTTGCATTAGTAGTCCTGTAACGCCGCGTTTCCCCCTTTAAATCTCGCTGTAAAGTCGTCGTTGGGTTTATAGTTGAACTAACAGTAGCAGCCTATAGGACTAGCAAACCGGCGGCCTCATGCGTGAAACTGTAACGCACTAATGGACCTCTCAAGACAAAACGGCATTAAACATGATTAATCGTGGCCGGCAATGCGACGGTGCGACACACGCACGCACACACACACACACACACACACGCTCCTGATATAGAGCTTCACTAGATTATAGAATAGTTATTGCAGCACATCGAACACATAAACTATTAACAGGCCTGTGTGTGTGTGTGTGTGTGTGTGTGTGTGTGTGTGTGTTAAAAATGCACAATGAGAGACAGTTACAGAGCCGCAACATGCAGTCAAAATAATAAAATAATCGTTAATATATATATATATATATATAAATTTAGACTGATTTAGCCTAAGCGCGCATATAAGGATAGATTTGCGCGTCGGTGTGAGCGCGCGCGCATTAGTAGGCTAAGTATAAAAGCGCGCGCGTGTGTGCATGTGCGAGAGAGAGGGAGGGAGATAGAGAGCGAGAGAGAGAGAGAGAAATAGAGAGAGAGGGAGAGAGAGAGAGAGAGATTTTACTCATTGTAATGCACAGAACGACCTGCCCTCTTTTGAAAAAAAAGCGAGAAAGCGCAGCCATGCTTTGCAGAGGCTACAGCATCGCTCTCATTGGTAGTAGCAGCTTCTCGTCAAACGGAGTGTTTGCTCGTTCCGCCGCCGCTACGCCGAAAACCGGGAATACAAGCCTCCGCGATGTAGAGATCTGCAGTGAAGTAATAATGCTAAAATGAACTGAGAAGCGGCAGAGCACGGATACATATTAGCAGGTCCAAGGTGCGCTGGGATCCACCATATGGCCATATAACATGGTGAGTAACTTGCTTTATGCTCGACCCCTTTAATTCTTTATGGATCATGTGAACGTGCTTCGACTGTTTCTATAATCTAGATTCCACTAGTTTATAGCAGAATAATAATCTCTTTTTATTACATTTGTGTATGATAAAGGTCCTGTACGCTTTCCTTATGCACGTTGCACTTGCTATTGTTATTGCGGGCTTTAGGGAATAAACCGCTCAGAGAGGAAAGGGGGGGGGGGGGGGGCGACAGGAAACCATCACCGAACCCGCCACAGATCGTTTTTATGTCGACGGTTGCATAATCAATATGAAGGATAAAGAGGACGGTGGGTTTCGGAGCCACGGCGTTTGTTGCACTGCGCGGCGGCTTAAGGACAATAGGGGTCGTGTTCGTGTCCGTGCAGGGACCTGAAACGTCGGGGAAGAGCTGACAAGCGTTCATGAAGCTCCACGAATAATACAAAAATGCGAATCGCCCGGTATTTCGGGAGATGGGGACGTTTCCGTCTAAAATGGCGATTCCCTTTGTTTCTGCATCCCTCTCCTCCCCATTCCAGCGAGTGGCTAATGCATTGCAATTACCATATCTACGAGCCTGCGCCTCCTCATTCTGCCGCTTTTCACGCACGGTTTCATTTTTTTGTTGCTCTTTAATGGATAAACATGAGCTGTCAAATGCAGAATACCCCCCCCCCCCACCACCACCACCACCACCACCACCACCACCACACACACACACACACACACAACGACGAGCTCAGGGGCATCGTCAGGCTCAGATTGGTGGTCATAAGCGAGTCCTAATTATGATGATACAGACCTGACTTCATTTGAATTTAAGCAGTTTTCGGTGTGCATTGGTAGATATGTAAAGCTCTCAGAAGTCTGCATCACTGCAGATTATATGTCAGCCCTCTCCTCCTCCCCCTCCTCCCCCTCCCTATACATAAACCTGATTAGTATGAGTCATTTACCCTAAAACATGCACCTCGGAGCTGGATGGACTCCACTTCTCCATCAGATGTTATTTCACATCGAGACAGATACGCTCATTTGCTTTTAAAGTTTATTAAAAAAAACACCAAGTGTCAGCTCTTCACATCGAGTAAAACACAGCATATACTGACATCAAACAGCTCAGGATGACATGAGCATCCCTCCCTCTACACTGTGTGTGAGAGAGTGCGTGCGCGTATGCCCGTGCGTGAGTGTTTCAGTCGGTATATGTGCGACTGTGCACGTGTGCTCTCTCTTTTTTTTTTTGAAAGGGGGGGGGGGGGGTAGTGCAATGTTGCGTAACCGTTCACAGCCAACACCAGATTTAGGACTTCACAATTTGCGGGGCCATTGTTGGCATTTCCTCTGCTGCACACGCGCGAGCGCGCGCGCGCGCACGCACGTACTCCGTCAACCAACCGACCGCAGAACTACATTTCGACGGCGAACGTTAATACTCCGAATGGGAAGTCGTCAATTTTCCCTCCTATAGTTTCAAGGACACGGGGCAGTGATGAGGAGGACGCTGGGTAATATAGAGGAACATCTGTTTGCCCGGTGACGTCAACACCCCCCCCCCCCCTCCCTCATTCCCTCCCAACCCCCCCTCATCCCAATCCTCTTGTGCTGAAGGCAGATGCCTCATTTGTTTGGCTGAAGCACCATTAATCCCAAAGTCAGAGAAGAAGACCGGACGGAGAGAGTTCAGTCCCATTCAGGCGGTGTCGGTGTGAGTCGGTGCTGGGCTCGGTGTCCCGGTGACCGGACTGCTGCTGTTTGGAGAAGCGCGCGCGCGCGTAAGGACGCATATACCGCTGTGTTCAGGACACCCGCAGTAACCGACGCTCTTCAACTATACCCCGTTTTGCAATTTGCGGCAGTTTTAACGTGTGACCCGCAAGTACAGGCTGCAAGGCGTATGTGTGTGTGTATGTGTGTGTGTTGGAGGAAAATGCGTGTTCTATGTGACAAGGAAAATCAATATCCTGGACGTGGAGAGTGACTTTTTTCTGTTTCGTGGACGTCAACTGTGTGTGTGTTTTTTTTAAAAACAGGTCAAAGGGGAATATGAGATTCTGTCATCTGCAAATCTATATGAAGTTCATGACGCATTTTGTGTTTTTTTTTTCTTTCGTAGGTGCATTATGGGATAATGGAGGACTTTTAATGCTTTCTGCAATTTTGGACAATGCAGTCGACGGAGGAAGATCCTTTTTTCGCTCCAGAAGCGGCCTGGGACGTATAATCGTTTTGCCCGCAGAGCTGCCTGCTGTCTGTTTCGCGTTTAAGCCAGTCCTGTAAAATAACCCAATTGAATGTGTACTTGTTACAATATAAGGTAGGCCCTGCACAACCCACGGAGAGGATTTCATCTCTTTGGATCCGTGCTTTGGATTTTTTTTTTTTTATTTTTAGTTTAGTTTTGTTTTTTTGGCCAACATCTCAAACCAGTTTTTAGTCTCGCACAGCAAAGGCCTCCGAGCTGCCCAATAATCTGATCACATTTAGAATAACAGCGGTTCACCGGACCGGGTCGAGGTGTTTGCCAGTTTCCCACAGTAGAGCGAATGCAGCTGGTGGACGGACACACACACACACACACACATGCACACACACGTACACTCACACGCACACACATACAGACGAGTGGGTTGTGTCTCTCCGTGTTCACAGCGGACCTTGATTTAATGTCTTACAATTAAGGCACGCGGTGAATGCCAAGAGATGATCCTCCAGTCTTCAGAGATCTGCAGGTCTAACACACACGCGCACACACACGCACACACACACAAACACCATCAGCGTCGCTTTCAGGTGGAGGTTTGCTCGTTGTGTCAAACTGTAACAACATTTATTCATGTACTGTTGTATTCCCCTTCCCCTTCAACAATAAAACAAGTGCATACAATGATTATTTTAAAGCTCTGTTTTTTTCCCATGTGAAAATGCATGTGATGGCTACTGCCTGTGTGCGTGTGTGTGTGTGTGTGTGTGTGTGTGTGTGTGTGGGAGCTGTCCATCCAAACACACACATAGGCTGACCGAGAGGAATAGAGAGAGGTAGAAAGAGAGATAGAGGTAGAGGGAGGGGGAGAGAGAGCTATCCACCTTCCGTGGTGCTGAAATCTGCGCACCACCGATCAGCCTTTTGTTTCACTCGCCCGTCGGTGCAAGAGCGGAAATGGCTGTATAAGTAGTTCTGGAATGCAGAACTCCGCAGCATATAAACTGTGCGCACACACACACATATCACACACATACACACACAGGCGAAGGTATGACAAGATATGAGCGAACATCCTCCTATAACGTTATTTCTCCTATACGTCAAGCAGGGAAAAGTGCAGAAATAGAGCGACACAACCCCGCTGTTTCCACTGCGGTTTTATCTTATTTTAGCTCCTCTCGCCACAATAAAGTAATTAGGCCTTTCAATAAGAGGATTACGACGATAGAAAGACAATTATTCTCGCTTGATTCGAGAGATTTGTTGTTGAGTAGATCGGCGCTTGAACATCTTGTTCCAGCAGAAATATCTTTTTTTTTCCCCCCTCCCCACTTTGCTCAAGGGGAAAACTGTAATGTTCGCAGTAAAGCAGGTCCGGTGTTTGCGCCCTCCTGCAATAACCTTAAAAAGGGCCTCGCATGACAACGACATTAAGCTATGATTTATTTGATGTGCATATTAATTCCCATGAACACGCAGAGGGGAATGTAAATGAGGAGATGGGCTGAGGACCTCTAACGCAGAAACACATTGTCTGATTAGGTGTTAATAAAAAGGATTGAAAATGTCGCCAACAAATCTTTTGACAAAATTATAATAATAACAAAAAAAAAAAGCTGAGAAACAGAGCAGCAGCTGAAGGCTTAAGGCATTTGCGGCGGGTGAAATAACGTCCTCCTGTCTTAGTCTGTCGCCTAGTGGCGTTCAGCGGCGCAGCAGTGGTTATGAAGACATGACGGATGTTTCTTTCAGAGTTCAGGGTTTTATATACAACAGATATTGCGATATAACTCTATAGGCTTTGTTATATCGTGCAGATTATTGCTTCAGATTGCGCATTTTTTTTGCGCCACGCCGAGAAAGAAAAGCGGTTCCATTTTGCGCACTTAATAATCCGACGTTGATTAATGACAGAGGTCTCCGCGTATCATCGTCGAGAACGGCCGAGCAGTGATGATGGATGGAGGAAAGGCGCTGATGGGGAGGGAGGGAGATTTATCCAATCATTTCTCCAACTCATTAACGTTTATTTCTTTATAAGCAACGAGCAGCGAAAACAATCATCGCTACAGCAAATATGATGAGAGGAAACGCGCGAGCTCAAGCTGCATGCGTTCGGGAAAATGAATGGAAGTGAGATTCTGTGCTAGTATAGAGTCCTGAATAGAAAAAGAATAAAAAAAGACTACAGAAACTACAGCGAGAGATCTTCAGGAATGTTCATGTTCGGCTGATATGAATGAATACATCTGCAGTCACAACATTTTGATCCTCCCGGCCTCCCATCCAGGTAAAAAAAAAGAACCAGCGCAGCTTTACATGCCGTGTCATGAATATGACTCGCCCTGCACGGATGTAATTGAAATTTCATATCAGGCCTGTACAGCCCGAGAGTCTGGCTTCCGCTGATAACCAAAATCTTCAAAGTTGAATGAAACCCACAAGGCTGCAATAAAGCACGATCATCATGCTGCTGCTTTGCCCTCAGCTCCACCAGCGTCGACCGGTTTGTTTCCCCTCATCAGCTTCAACATCAGCAGGCCTCCTCTGCCCTCTTGTGGTAGCATCATAAAACACTGCTGAGCTATGTGGGACACACAAGACTCAATTTAAATGGGCACAGTGTAAAAAAAAAACTGATTATAACCAAGGAATTTTAAAAGGAGAGTTACTTCTGAATGTTTTTAATTATAAATACTAAATTATAAGTAGCATCTAATCAATTCTTGAAGCAGTGTGCTGGATAAAAAACAGACAAATCAACATGTAGCTCGAGTCGAGCATTTTATTAATGCATTAAACACCTATATCTCTCTTTTAGCCCAATCTAAAAGGACACTCGGTGTCTTTCCCTGCACAGTCCTGCCTTCCACGGTCTCTTCATTACCAAAGTGCTGACGGACTGTGGCTGTAATGGCTGTACCGCCGCCCCGGCCCATCTTGTCTCATTAGGCGGACCCGATTGGCCATGAAGGTGTACTCTTGCTGTCTCAGGATAAAGCGGCTGTCTCTGCCACTCGTTAGATCATAACTGCTCAAGTCGTTTTGCCCCCGATGGCCTCGCACGGAGCCCGAGCAAAGAGACCGAACATATGCTAATTGATATGTGCTGGAAAAAAAAGGGATGAAACGTTCGACCTTGAATGTATTGAACACGCGTTGGCCACTGGTGTTTGTGGAAAAACACAGGTTTCTGTCATACATGTAGTAAAGCAGCTCATGTGGTCATAGTTCTTTGGTATACTACAATATGTAGAAATATTTGAGGAAATTGTGCACTTGAAAGGGGGTTAAGATGTGGCTGAGAATGAAAAATGCACTAACATTTCTTTTTAAATCAACTTAATCTAATTGCTAATAAGACATTGTATAACTGAACAGATTTTGATAAGCAAAGTAAACGCTGTTCCTGCCATTATTTAAGTCATTTGAAACCGTGTCTACAAGCACATATGAGTTGAAATGTACCAAAATGTCTACATTGATTAAAAGTGTGAAAATCTCCCACTTTTCTCCCTGACTCCTTTTCTCTGCATGTGATTAAAGAAGATGAATTCTGAAAGAGCTCTTTGGCAGATTCCTTGTTCAGTGGGTGATACATCGGAGGAGTCGGCACAGACGTTGCTGCAAAGCTTCATTCCAACTGCACAACATGAAGCTGCCAAGGTACTAAAAAAAAAAAAAAAAAACATGCCAAACTCACTGTGGTTTCAACTGGCGGGGGTCAACTGTAATCACGGCTTAAGGTTCCTTTAATGTGGCACATGCCATGGTAACTTGCCATGGTAACGCCAGAGGAAATGAAGGGAGTTTGCTCCTTAATGCATTGCAGCCAGTCTACAAATGGCTTCTAAGGGAGTGTAATTACTAAAATGTCTTTTTGTGTAACTATGCCTGGAATTTCCGAAGTGAAAAGGAATGCGTTCAATGTATGAGCAGTTAGAGAACTGAATCTCTGTGTTCCCTGGGCAACGGTGTTCTTGAGAAATGCCTGTAGACATTAGGTGTGACCTCTTTGCAATGGGAAGTAGCTCAGGTATAAACCTGTAGAGCCAACGGCCTGTTCAGCACCACGGACAGCTCTACTGCCCACATCTACTCTGCAGTGGCTGTTTTAATGAGCCAATTAATCCTCAAAGTGTTTATGATCCCTTTAAAGATCGGATTTTAAGTTGCACTTTTTCAGAATACTAGGTGACTTGTGAGGAACTCATGTCGAGCACAAGAAAAATAAAGAAAGGTTCAAATCAAAGCAGCTTCTATGATGTCTGTGTCTTCTAAATTTCATCTGCCCACATTGGCAGGCTTTCTGTTATAAAATGTGTTCTCTAAAACCCAATCCACGATGACATCAGTGGATATGAAGATATTATACAACGGTTTTCACAAGCTGAGATGTTCGCCCTGTGATGAGTAAAAATGAACGGACTGTGCCTTTAAGAAGTTCTAAAGCTAGGGAATACATTTTTATCCAGACTCTACAACATCACATATAGTTAGGTCCATAAATATTTGGACATCGATACAATTTTCGTCTTTTTGGCTCTATACACCACCACAATGGATTGGAAATAAAACAATTGGAATATTAAGTGCAGACTTTCAGCTTTAATTTAAGGGTAATTTACATCCAAATCAGGTATAGGAACTACGAAAGTGTCTACATGCACCTTTCACTTTTTAAGGGACCAAAGGTAATCAGACTAAGTAACAATCATAAAAATAATTTAAAAAAATTCCTAAACTGTCAATTTTTATATATATATATATATATATGTATAAAACTGTCACTTTTATATAAAAAAATGGTTGCAAATCCTTTGCAGTCAATGACAGCCTGAAATCTGGACAATCAGCAGACGCTGGTGATGCTCCGCCAGGCCTCTACTGTTCTACTTGCAGATGTCTTCAGTTCCTGCTTGGCATTGAGGCATTTTCTCTTCAGTTTTGTCTTCAGCGAGTGAAATGTGTGCTTGATTGCATTCAGATCAGCTGATTTAGTTGGCCATTGCATAACATTCCACTTCTTTGCCTTAGAATACTCTTTGCTGCTTCTGCGGCGCTTTGGGTCATTGTCCATCTGCAGTGTGAAACGTGGTCCAATGTGTTCTGAAGCATTTGGCTGAACATGAGAAGATAATATTTCCCGAAACACTTCAAAATTCATCTTGTTACTGTTGTCAACAGTCACATCATCAATAAATACAAGGGGACCATGCAGTTCCACTGGCAGCCTTCCATCCCCAAGCCATAACACGACCAGCACCATGCTTCACTGATGAAATGGTCTGGTTTGGATCATGAGCAGTTTCCTTCTCTGTTTTCTTCTCTTCCTGCCATTCTGGTACAACTTGTTCTTTGTGTCTCCATAAGATGTTGTTCCAGAACTGCAAAGGCATTTTTTAGATGTTTTTTCAACTCTGATTTAAGAGGCTCACCAATGATTTACATCTTGTGCTGAACCCTCTGTATTTAGTCTTGATTGTAGAGTTTGATCTGGCCAAGTGTTGTGAAGGGTCCACCAAAGATGTTTTCCATGGTCTCCCTGGTCTTTTGGTGATTCCTGAGCTCACCACTAAGTTCTTTCTTAGTTCCAAACAGCTCATTTGGCCACAGCTAATGTTTTTGCTAACTCACTGATGAGTTTGTTTTTATTTTTCAGTTTAATGGTTTGCTTCACTGACAGTGACAGTTCATATTTCATTTGGATGTCAATACCCTCAAATTAAATCTGAAAGGCTGCACGTATAGACATTTTGTTGGTTGCATTTCAAATCCATTGTGGTTGTGAACAGAAACAAAAATATGAAAATGTTGTCAAAATCCAAATATTTATGAACCTGACTGTATATTCTGCATATGCAGTAGTGTTTATATATTAAACATGTTCAAATCCATGATTGTTAATGGTTGTTTATTCTTGAAATTGAATATTTAAAGGTCTTGTGCTTATTTATACACATGTTTCCCTATTATTTTCACATTTGTAAATATCTTTTTTCACCCCCTGTGAACTTGGACACGCCAAAAAACCATGTAAGAAAATAAATCTTGGTATAACTAAACTACAGGCCTGCAGAGAGATTATTAATTTAACTGGATGGCATTGTCTCTCCATCGTGATTGTACTAAAGCATACAATCCAGTAGATGGCAGTATGAGCACGAGTAAATCTTGGTAAGGGTCTGTCATGGAGAAACTGTGGATACACTTCAATCGTGGAGCAGTGAATTTTGTGTTCATTTTATTATGCTTTGTTTAAATTACCAAAAGTACAATTGTGATTTTCACAACCAACACGTCACGGATGCAACTCTGTAGCAAGAACATCTTGTCAAGCTGTGATAACACAAACTTGGTCGATTCGCTGAAATCAACTGTGAAGCTTTTGGTGTGAAAGAGGAGCTGACAAACTAGTGGATAATGAATAAAAAAATGTGAATTGTGAGTTTTGAACTGGATTGAGTCTTAATATCAAAAGAGGATGACTAAAGGTTGTGATGTGCAACTTTCCTGCATAGGAGCAAACCTGTGAAAAGTAACAAATCACTGAAGCAGCTCTATTATAATTAAATGTCTTTTCTAAAAACGCAGTTATAAAGAGCCAGGGAGAGAGAGAGAGAGGTGGGGAAAGAGTTAGCAACACTGTATTATCGTCGTTTAAATGCCATTAATTAAAACGTTAACTTGATTGGGTGGAGAGTGGGGGGGGGGGGTGTCGCTGTCCCAATAGGCGAATCCTTTTTAATAACCCGCCTCGAGATAATGATGTAAATAGACTCAGGCGTCTTGTGAGTAACGAGGATCGTCGTGGAGATCCGTTGAAGGTGAATCAAACACACACACATATACACACACACAGAAAGAAAGAGAGAGAGAGAGAGAGAGAGAGAGAGAGAGAGAGAGAGAGAGAGAGAGAGAGAGAGAGAGAGAGAGAGAGAGGCACTTATTACACGAATCTCCTCCTCGCCTCCACACCTCCGCTGACAAGTGAAGCGAACCTGCAACTTCAGCGCTGACACTGAACCAAACTCGTAAAGAACAAACAGGAGGAAGAAACTCGCGAAGAGGCGCCAAGAGTTTCCACAGCAGCGAACCGCAGCTTTGCCACGACGCGCACACATGGACAGGAGGATGAACTTGAACGGCGGCGCCGCGGACATTTTTCACAAAACTCTGAGCGCCGTGTCCACCAAAAAGATGGACCCTTTCAGGTCGTCGGCCGGCATCGAGCTGCCGGCCAGAGACCGCCAGTCGCCGATCAGCTGCTTCGACCAGACCGACCAGGACCCGATTCAGCCGGGAGGACTGGCGGGAGGCAGAGGGGGCCCGCTGGGGCTGCCCACCGGATCTTTGTGCGTGAATTTCGGGGAGAGCGCCAACAGGACCTCGGCGGCGGAGAGCAGCGGCGGGGAGCAGAGCCCCGACGACGACAGCGACGGCAGGTGCGAGATGGTCCTTCTGACCGACGGGCGGACGGTGAGCGCGTCGAAAGCCGAGGGAGGTAAGAAAAACAAAGAGCAGAAAACGCTGAGGCTAAACATCAACGCCAGAGAACGGCGGCGGATGCACGACCTGAACGACGCGCTGGACGAGCTGCGGGGGGTCATCCCCTACGCGCACAGCCCCTCGGTGCGGAAACTCTCCAAAATTGCCACTTTGCTGCTCGCCAAAAACTACATCCTCATGCAGGCGCAGGCGCTGGAGGAGATGCGGAGGCTGGTGGCGTACCTCAACCAGGGGCAAGCCATCACCGCCGCGTCAATACCGGCCACCACCGCCCTCGCCGCGCCCGGCCTGGGCGCGTACGAGCAGCCGCCCGGATATCCGTTCCCCACCGGGGTGGCCGCGTCCTCCTGCCCCGACAAATGTGCCCTATTCAACAACGCCAACTCCAGCCTCTGCAAACACTGCACTGACAAGCCTTAACTGCGCCTGACACGGACTCCAGAGAGAAGCACACGCGTAGAGGACAGACACCACTTTTTGAGGACACTTTTGGGAAGGAGGGGGGGGAAAAATACGCGAGACCGTTGTTGAAGTCAGTAGGCTAGAGACAAAGAAGTAACGCCGATGAATACTTTTATAATATTTACTGCATTCAAAACGCGCTTTTTTGTTCGAAACAATACTTGATTGTGTACATAAATCATCCTTAAAGTGCTGGTATGAATGACAGTGGAGACCAAACAGCTACAGTTAGGCCTGTCAGAGCGGCTGCAAGTGTTTGAATGAGTTGTTGATCACTTGCTCGGTTACAGTTTGGACCCTTTTGGTGATTCGGTGACCTGACAACGTGCGACTTTTTTTTTCACTCGAATAGATGGACACCTTCCTGGAGCGTTTTTTTTTTAGAGCAAACCTCACTTTCTGCTGCTTTCCCGATTTATTTGCGTTTTATTTAAAAAAAGAAAATCATTTCGATTCACCTCAGACATTTGTTGTTTGCTTAACTGGTTCAAGGCCTGTTTTCATGAAGTTTTCTGTTGTGGAATGTCATGAACGAGGAAAAGTTAAATGAGACGAGTGAGTGAAGAGGTTTAATCATCAGTCATGAGTCGTTATTTATGTGCTAATTCAGACACTTGTTAATAGTTGCGCACGCCTTTTGCTATTCTTTTTTTCCTGTTTTTTTTTTGAGGGGGGGCACTGTGATATAATAAAATTTCAGAAAATTTTAGAAAACCTGAACCAAGGTTTATCAGGTGTTTCGATGTGTCTTTTGTAATTTATTAATTTGGATATTTATAATGGATATTTTTGCTTGCATTGCACATTGTGGTCTTTTTTTTATTTTCTTAGTTGTTATAGTTTTCGTTTCTCTCCTCACAGAAGATGATCAGATCAATCGCGTTGTCAGGTCGAGCTGTGGATTACTGTAGATACCTTATTATATGAGCAGAGGGCCATTTGTATGTATTTCAGTGTTGAAAAAGCTTTATTAAAATATTTTGAACAACAGAAACACTTCTGTCTATTCATCTGGTGTGAAATGCAGTAAAGTGGAACCGGAGTAAAGTGCCTTTAACTTTCATTTTGTATTTTCGATGAATACACTCAGTGGATATTAAAAAAAAATAAATTAAAAGTTGACATTTGGTTAAACCGTAAAACAGAATAAATGACGTGGAGCTCTTTGTCAGTCTCAGGTTCTCGAATACACGGAGACAAAATTGGTCAATAATTATCAAAACTGGTAACTTTTCTTTTCTTGGGCCAATCTTGGGATCGAAGGCCAGACGTGGTGGGTGAATATTGACCTAAAGGCTGCGAGGGGATGTTTGTGCTTCTCGGGGAAAAAAAATGGCGACTTCATTATGATTATTAAAATAATTTCCATGACGGTGTGAAATAATATTCTAATTCGCAAACAGTGTATGAAAACTGCAGACTGTAATACCGGGGATTCACATTATGAAACACGTCGTTAAGGCAATTAGACCTCCAGAATGTGATTAAGGAACGTAATTACGACACTGTTCATTGCAGTAATTTGGTGTCTTTAATCACAACGCAGCCATCAGCTGCACTCCCATCGACTCGCCCTTTGTCCTCCTCACACTGCTGTCAACACAAAACAACTGACGAGACCCAAAAAGCAAAAAAAACAAACAGAAAATGATGCTTGAATATATGAATATTTTGCATGATTTCAATATTAAATAAACTGCTTCACATGATGCTCACTCTTCACAATTTAGAGGGGAAGTGAAGTTTTGCATCAGATTTGCACACTTTAAAAAACACTAGAGATTTTGTATTCTCAATTGCAGCAGACGGTTTGAATATATATATAAAATTATCTTTGCAATATATCATACTGATATGATGCACTTTTCCACATAAAAAGAATTACTTTTTTTATGTGGTGAGTTCTGAGTATTTCAGCACCTTGGACAGAGGGAATATAAGTTAAAGGCAGATAATATGTGAATCCATGCAATGACTTGTTATTTTGAAGGTATTTCAAAATAAAAGGTATTTCCTGTGGGGCTAACAGCTTTGATGAATGAATTAAATATGCTGGTTATTTTTGAATTAACAGCCGACATTCTTTTCCTTCACTTACAAGTGGAAATGTGGAAAGTTTGTCAGATATAAAACGCAATGAATTTAAGAGATTTTAAGGAGGACTTTAATGTTCAGTGCTTGTATATTGTACAGGCAAAAGAACAATTTTTAATGAATGAATTTGCTGAATACGTTGGAAAAAAAGAGCTAATTTATTTCGCTCTTGCCTCAAAAGTGAACAGCAATGACAATGTGTTTCCAGTTTACAACAGTGGCATGGTTTTCTCCAGTCTCCATTCTCAGCTTTGTGTCTGTATGATGAGCCATTCCGACAACAGGGTCATTACAGTGTCCTATTTAATCCCATCACACGCCATAATGCCTTGAATCTTCACAGAACAGCCCTTAATCAAGAATGGAAATAATCAGGAGCAACAGTCACTCCTGTTGGGCATCATCTCTGCAGCACTTCGCTTCGATATTTTTAGTTTTCACAGACATGTCTTTTTTTACCCCCCTTTCGCTGCTCTTGGAAATTGACACTTCACAAAAAACATTAATTATGCAATATGCATTAATGCATAAATGACTGGAGCATTTAACCCATACTAATATTCACATTAGCCCAGAAGAGGAAATTCCCCAGGGGTGAGACAGAGCCATATGTGTGTGGAAAACAGAACACAGCATCCAAAGGAAAACAGACCATCGCACAAAAATGTGTTCAAACAAGAGAACAGAGAGGATTTTTTAAAAGACCACAGGGATGACAACATTTAGATGAAGTGCAACAGGATTTAGGGAGACGTTGACTATTGAAAGCTATCATATTCCTCTTAATATGGGAAGTGATAGGCACTGGTATTTTCTGCCATCGGTACAAGCTGGTGAAATGTCATGTACACACAGGGGTCTCTGAAATGTTATGTGGATGGGCTGGACTGGGCAATGACACAGCGAACACAAGTGTCATGGAAAAGAAAAACCAAGAGGCTCAAGTTTTCTTCAGTGGCCACCAACTACAGCTAGTAGTCATACATCGTTTTTATTCATGAGTCTAATAAAGCAGAATCTGTCTTAGATGCATTTACAGCGAGATTCTGGCCTCATGAATAAAAGTGGAAGATAAAAAACACCCCTTTTCATAAACCATAAAATGTCCAATTTACCATATCAAGGGCCAGCAGGGTGCCTATTCATAATATGGATGTGATGTATGCTAAGGATGATAAACATGAAAGTCAAAATATACATAAGTGCATTGAATTGAAATGTCCCCTTCATATCAGTAACGGGAACTCTGGCAATGGATTCCTCCCTGCTGTGTCATACACAGTGTATAGAGATATATGTGCTGCACTGGCTCAGGCACCAAATCAACTGCTGGGTGGTAATTCACTTTTGTCAGGTCACTGATAGCAATGCATAATGTTGTGTTTGTGTTGTGTGCGTACACACACACACACACACACACACACACACACACACACACACACACACACACACACACACACGGTTATAGAACAGTAAAACACAACAGAAACACCCATTTACTTAAAGATGCCATCGTCATTATCAGCTACGGAGGTGTTTAAAGTTTCGAGAGACTCTTTCTCCACATTTGAGCTTTCTTATCTGTAGATTTATTCAGGTTAGTGATTATGTTAAATATAAATGATCATCTTCACCTATTTTTTCTGATAGGATTTATTTGTTTTCACCAGACCCTTCAGCCAGTGTAGTCTATTTATGATCAACTGTCTAACTTGCAGAATCCATGATTAGATATTTTCAGATCTGTATGGGAATGCGACAGGAAGAGACTCTATGGAAGGAGTACGTTCAGCTTCAACTTGTGTTAGACATCGCCTGATGCAGTTTAAAGGTGCATTGTCAAAATCATTATATCTGACATTTAACCTGAAATGCAATTTCCCAAAAAACTTTTTTTAATTAGTCATAAATTTGTCATTTTTGCTGCTCTATTTTCTAAACTCTGTCAGATACTTTTGTACTTCTGGATCCTTTGATTGGAATATATGGGATCTCAGGCAAGAATAACCACTTAGCCAAATATACAGTTAAAACCTTTGAAACATTACTAGGTTTAATTGAACTGAATCTACTTGTCACTATGTAGTTGGGGCAGTAATGCAGCATATTATACTAGAGTTTCCCTTCAAAAATTCAAGAATTTACAGCTGATTTACAGCTGAATTATACTAACACCAAACTCTAACTTTTGAAAAAGACACTGATATGTTTTTCTTTATCCTTAAATGTAAATGGAATACCTATAAATCCCCCTTCTGTCTGATTAGTGTAACATATTTGTTCCAAAACAGTTAATAGTTTTAAGAGAAAAAGTATTGTGTTTAGAGGTACAGTGCTTTATTTAGAAAAAATTGACTAACCTTATTTTTATTCAAGTTTAAGAACATATCTAGAGCATATAAAAGTGTATTCTCCTATTCAGGCTAATTGTTTTGGAATACCATAAAACTGTACACTTCCTATGCCTAGTGAGCTCCTAATCCATTATAGGGGGAATGTTATTTTCTCAGAGGCAGCTTTGAGGTCAGGTAAACATATGGTGGCGTGTTTAGCTCTGAAAGCTCTAACTAGGTACAATAAATGACGTAGAAATGTGTGATTATCCTCTCATCCCAAATAAAATTGTTGAGTAACATCTCTAATATTCCAACTGCCTCCATATTAATCAGATTGAAATCCAAATCCCCTAATCCCTGTTTACCGATGGCTCAATTCTTTGTGCCGTAATCTGATGTCCTTTTATTCCTCGGGGGATTAAAACGTGTCATGCCAGAGCCCAGTAATTTGTGGTGTTGTGGACAGAGTGGGCACCGTCGCCTTACGGGTTGTTTACTCTGCAACAATGATTCAAAAATGTGGCTTGCTTGAACATTTGTAACAAATAAATCAAATTATGAATGCTGTGGTGAGACAATTTGAGTTGTCTTTCATCTGATATCTCAACTGAAAAGTTTACATTTTGAGATATTGCTTAAATTCTCCACAAATTGAAGGAATATCTGGATACTTAAGAGAGGCTATTACAAAATGATCTTTTTTTTTTTTTTTACATCAGATAATTCAATTGTACAGGCCTTGTGATGATTTAAATGTGACAACACTGCACAAATTATCATTTTTGTCCGTACACAGGGCATTCAAGGCTTCACAGACAGCTGTGAACTTTCCGTTTCTATGACCTTACCGTTCAGATAATGTGCTACTGTTTGATTAGAGTGGATGTAGAGCCTGCAGTGACCTAGCAGCCACCCTGGATCATGTGAACAGGCAAACAAGTAACATCTGTACTTACACATTCACAAAACTGCAACTAAATGAAATCTTAAAAAAAACACAATTTAAAATATATAGCTCTAACCTGGTCTTGCTGGAAATACCTGTATATGGCCTGTATGTTGAGCATTTTCTTGTAATGTGTGTGTGAGTGTGTGTGTGTGAGAGAGAGAGAGAGACAGACACACACGAGGATCACTTAGCCTGATCAATATGCAGATCCTGACCCTCTCAGGGTTCATTAATGCTAAAGCGAGGTGGATTTCATCTCCAGTCTCTGATATTCATTAACTCTGGCTTCCACATTGAAATAAAGACATGCGGATGACACAATAACAGTGTGAATCACTCACTGCTCATTCCCCTCTCTCTCTTCCTCTCTCTCACACACACATACACACACTCTTTGTTTCCCTCCAGCACCCCCCTCCCCAGCTCATTGACGACACAGTTTTGGGTAAAGCTATAAAGCAGACACTGTCCAATACAGCCTGAATTGTGTGTTATGATACTGACAGCTACTTGTTTATGTGTTATTCAAACAACTATTCATTACCTGATTGCTGGACAGGTTTCTGATTAGAATGTAATCTGAAGATTAAGATGTACTACGAGCAAGGTCAACTACATTGTAAACAAAGGCATAAAAATACACATAAAAAAAGACATAAAAACAATCCAAACACTAACTGAATTTGAGGTTATTCACGGAGCGACATCGACTGTATCGTTTGTAAGACATTTGAAGAATTTCTAAAATGTATTTTCATCTAATATGTAGATGGAAAAAAAACTATCTACTTCCCTCTGTTGAAAATCTGTCATGTTACTAGAGCATGAAACCCCGGCCGTTAGTGTAACACTTGCTTGGCTGATCTTCCTGATGTGCTGAGCGCTACTCGAGGCTTCAGTGTATCTGTCTGAGCAGAGGTCTTTAACAGCCATGAATGCCAAGCATGGGGGAGGCAGACCAGGCCAAGCGTAACCACGGCGGCCCAATGTCCTTGGCTCCTCGGCGGCCTTCACCTCACACTCCCTGCACAGTGAATTTTATGGCTAATTTCCGGCAATTTATCCTGGCACTTTCAGAAGAGAGATTCCTGCAGGAATAATGTGCATAATTTGCATAAATCATCCTGATAGAATGCATATCAGCATGTAAACCCACCCCCCACCCCCCCTGTCTGATGCTGCAGCGTTTACTTTGTAATCAAAACTGACTCTTTTCCACCGGCGGATGCAGAAGAGCCGTGAGAAGGGGGATCGGAGTTTAGGCGAGTAATTACAATGAAATGACACACACACACAAGCGCGCACACGCACACACACACACACACACACACACACACACACACACACACACACACACACACACACACACACACACACACACACACACACACACACACACACACACACACACACACACACACACACACAATAATAATAATAATCTCTATTTTTTAAATAAATAAATCAAGATTTTTTCAATAAGTAGTAATTTGGAAAACATAAATTAGTCTTAACAAATATTTTAAAGTGAAAAACAAGTTTATAACTCCAGATTTATATGTTTTTTAAAGTGTGATGCACAGGCTGTCAAGTACAACATTTTTGTGTAAAGCCTGAATAACAAATATTGTAAGTAGATTTATTTCCTTTGAAACTATGCCCTGTTTTTTTTTACTCTGCGGCATATATTCTATACTGCATTTAAACTGAGGCCCAAGTCATTCTCCTATGTCATTTTTCTTTGTCTCAGCTCCCTGAGCTGCACTGCACTGTGCCTGTTTGGTCCACAGGCCTCTTTTCAGAAGCTCCCCGTGTGTAAGCAACCAATTGTCTGAGGAGAAGAGACGGGGGGTCAGCTCACTGCATCCCCCCCTTGCTGTGATCTAATTTGACGTACAGTGAAAAAGTGCATATTCTCTCGGACGCCATCGTTACTATAATCAGCCGTGGTCAAATCGACTTTGTTGGTGGAGGTGTGAATGGACCACTGCAAAACGATGAGATTTTGGATTTCAGTATGCGGCCTGATGTAAATACTACACAGCACACGTGCAGCGGCGGGTTTAACTAATCTAAGCAGACACACAGACACAAAACAAAGCTGCACGGGCAAAGGGGGCTGCACTCGTTACATACATTTCATTTTGTGACTGACAGTTAAGGAAGAAGCACGAGGCAGTGGAAGCGTATGTGTGCTTGTGTGTGTGTGCATGCATTTCAGAGCGTGGCCATCATCGGAGTGAGCGGTCTTGTGTTGCCATACCACCAGGTCCCTCCACTAGCCCTCAGCCCAGAGTCTCAAGATCTCACACAGCATCACTGGTGACAACAGGACAGACGTCCGTTGGGTGGACGTTAATCACAATAATACAGGGCAGGCTAATCACGACTCACTGATCAAGCGCTAAATGACATGCCTGCCGTATCCACTGTAACCAGCCGGTTGCAGAGGGATTCACACACCAAGACAAGCCCCTTTTTTGGGGAGGGGGGCAGACAGTGGTTATGAGGCTGGTGCACAGCCATCCAGACAATAATTACTCAATGACTGTGGTCACATTATGGATCAGTCAAAGCAGATTAATTTCGACTGATAGCATTGTTACCTCCTAAATGCAGATTTTCTTAATAAGAGTGAAATTGCGCTGTGGAGGAGGTTAGGGACTGTGATGTTTGCTATACGGGGGTACCCCGATCACACACATCTTATTCTTTGCATAAATCAGTACTGTCGGTCATTGCAGAATGTCAGTGCAAAATTAGCAAGTTGCCTGGCTGATGTGTGCGTTTGTATGCTCAGGCCGTATTCACGAGCACAAATGAGCGTGCGTGTGTGGCGTGGTAGGCCTTTCACTAAATACCCAGAGACCAGAGAATTACCCAGAGCAGAGAGGACAGCATCTGTTTGTGTGCTTGTGCCGAGCAAACAAGGCAATTTAGAGAACACCAAGGGAGCAGCTAATAAACACAACCTTATTCCCCCCTTCCTCCTACACCTGGCTCTGAATATTGCAGCGCTACAGTAAGGACGCCTGCCTGTCTTTGTGGTGTGTGTGTGTGTGTGTGTCTTGCAATGCCAATGCTGGGTTGACCCAATGGTGGTGGTGGTGATGGGGGGGGTTGTATGTTTTTGGTATGTGTGTGTTTATGCGAGTAAGTGTTTATGGATGTGCCATATGTGTGGCATGCATGTGTAACCATTCATCATTTTACAGTGAGAGGCATGCCAGTGCTGCTGGGAAACGTCAGTTCTGTGTCCCATCACACCCTAGCGTCTTTGTCTGTACTGCCAAAGCTGCGCCAAAATGTCCGCCCTGGATACCTGGCACGGAAACAGCATTTACTGTACACAAAGGTGTATGAATACTGCTCTGGCAGAGACTGGCCTCCTCCTCATGGATGTAAGTCACAGTGGCCTAATAGCACTCGTCCTTTCATACTTTACTACAAACAGATAAAATCAATGCTGGCATCTGTGTTTTCAAGGTATTACACCTATCATGGGAACAATATGATTTAATAATCTGCAGCCATCACCTCTTTAAGTGTGTCTTTTAAAATCATGTTGGTCCCGATTTCTCACCCTGAAACTGTTGCAGTAAACATGCTTTGAATGAGACCTGCAGCTTTGCTCGCCCACCACCACTGACTCTGATATGTAGCCAAAGTGACACCCAGTGAAACCATGCATCAGACCAGACACAAAATGGCCGTCCAGTGCCAAACCCCGCCTTGGCTTTCACTTCATATCACACCACACGGTTTGGCCAAGGACTGAAGGCTTTACAGGGCATTTAGAGGAAAGCTCACTGCTCTCCGTCTACGTCTGTTGCGAACATGCTGACATTTTTCCATACTGCACCATTAGGGGGGGGGGGATTAGATGTTAAAAAGTATATTTTCTGCTTTGGAAGTTGTTTTATCATCAAATCCACCCAAGAGATCCAGTTTGCCCTTCAACTGCGAGCATATCAAGGTCTCCACACCCCTCACGTTAACATACCTGGCAGGCTTAGAAAACAACCCACGTTCTATCAGCCTTTGAGCCTCCAAGCCAAGAACATCCTGAAATAAAAGAGTGGGAGAAAATAAGTGCAAAAGGGGAGATTAATCTGAGTTATTACATTAATTAGATTTCCAGAATGCTAATTAAAAGATGTTAGGACATGGGCCCAGCCAAGGATCAGTGGGCACTAATGAGGACCAATAGGCCTCTGTAATCTGTGCTGTAATGAGAGTGGTTTAAATGTAAAGTTTGCCGGGAGAAAATTGGGGTGGTGCCTGGAAGGACGTGGGATGTGGATGGAGCAACAATCCTGGAAAACCAATCCTGTATCATCATTATGACCGGTAATGGTGAGGATTCACAGCCTCAGCAGAAAGAAAGAGAGAGAAAAAAAAAGCGAACGCAGAGTGAAATTCAATTATACTAAAGGGTTTTTGCACAATAATAAAAACATTTTATTATTAGACAATTAACAGGATGGTTTAATGGCCGAAGGTCACATACCCCCTTGTCTTGTATTACGATAAGGCGGGGGCCTTTGTAAAGTAACAGGGTAGTATCTTTTAATGGGAAACCAGTTATCCCACCCTGCTGCTCCTTCTCTCTCACCGTCCCCTCAAGTTTTACGACTTCTACACTTTCAATATTAAAATAGGTACAATGTGATGAAGAAGTAGTGCATCACAGAAAGCTCACAAAATTTCTACTGTAGTGCAGTTAATGTCACTTTGTTCAATTTTAATTTATTTACATGTGAGAAAGTAACCATTTAGATCCCTAAAATATGGTCCAAGTGACGTTCGAGAGTTCGGTGGAGGTGTTGGAGACGCTGATGACAAGAAAACAGCTGATCTCTCAGCAGCTGATCTGGTGAATGGTGTGCAGCTCTTTGGTAATTTACCAAAGAGCCAAAGAAAAGAAGTGATGTAAAAAGAAACATTTAGGAGTTGAAGTTCACTGAAGTGGCAAGTTTTCTATTTAGCTAAATTATGTTTAAAGCAACGAATAACAATACGAATCGTGACTCAATACATTTTAATTGGTGTTGTGTGGTTTTGCTGGAGCGGTTTTCTCTCTACTACGGTGAATTTAGATTGTATTGACCCAGTAACGTTAGTGGATCTAATAAAAAGAGCTGATTAGTTTATCACATTGTTGCTACCTATAAATAGGCATAACTGTCATGAAATTAGGCAATATTTGAAGTTTAGAAAGTTCATGTTACAGTTTTGAGGACATTACAATATTAATCATGATCAGTAATGTTCCCAAGAACATTTTCCCAAAGTCCAGTTGCTTTGACTAGTGAAATTGCCCCACACCGGTTTATTTCTTGGCGTGGCATGTTTGGAACTTTATTTTAGCATTGGTGTTGCAAGTGTTTTAAATAACATGAGTATAGACATCACAACATAACTGTACAGATGAATAATGTGAATTACTCCCACCTATTTATTTGGTGCAGGTGGTTGAGTATTAACCTGGCTAAAATCGTCTGAAATGTGATTTACCATTCAAATTACTGTTTGTGCTTCATATTAGTATAGCCTTCTCTCCATCCCACCCTATTTCAAGAAATTGTAATGTAACTGGGCAAATCAGGGACTGCGTTGTAGTTGACAGTTCATCTCTAATAAAACAGTAATGGTTGCTTCAGAAGCAGCAAGTGCTAACTTTAACATTAGTAGAGTAAACAGATATAAATGCAGATATTGCAGGAAAAGACTCAATAGCAATGATTTAAAAATACGACTTTGCACAAGTGGAGTTTCGCAGAGGAAAATTGTCTTTCAAGGTTAGTATAGTAGACTTCAAAAAAAGGAAAGAAGGCCAGACTGATACATGGAGCAAACAGAAATATGAGCTCACGTCATCAGGATGAAAAAAGACAATGAAATAATACAAGGATTATTGAAATTGAATGCTCATTAACTATATGTCAGTCAACTAATCGATTAATGAATCTTTTTTTTTCTAATCACCTAAATATTAAATGAAATACAAAGGGTGAAATGCCAGTAAGCAAGGACTGAAAGAATGAATCAATCTGCAACAACACAAAATTGCAGAATAATACAAACCAGACGGTTAAGGAGTCAACTGAAATTAGAAAGGTCGTTACTTATTCAGTGGATGGTCGTTATTAGCAAATGTGTCTTACTGACAGGTGCACCCCACTCATTTACAAATTAGAGCATATCACTATAATCAGCCTGCTAATTCATCACAAATAATGAGTTGTGTTGAAAACAGGATGGTAAATACTCAAGGAGAATATCACTCTAATGGATCTTGCTGTTTATGGTTCCTAGTGTGCATGTTGGACTGAGTTCAAATAAGTGTGATTTTATATGCAAATCTCAATGTCCTATAGCATAGAGTCTTTATGCTAAAAATAAATACAATCGGCATATGTAAAAGCTGTCCTGAGGTCTAACTTTTGACAAATAGCTCACATGTTTAAGAGCTCAAATCAGTATGTCAACTTGTTTTACTCCCAGTGACAGATGGCACCATGAGGTACCAGGTATGAGAGAGTTGTGTGTTTAACGGAGCTTAGGGCCCCACATACAACCCGCCTTATGGTGCAGAAAAAAAAGAAGCTAAAATTACAGCGTGGTTATGACAATGCTGATAGGCTATAAAACCATGTCATTTAATGCCCCCTCTCACCCCCCCTCCCCTTCAGCATGGCTCTCTGGTCTCCTCACCATTAAGCCAATTCATCACCTCTTCAGAGAAGGCCATGAGACAGATCCAGTCTATCAGTCACTCTCTTTAGGATGTAGTTACTATTCTTATGATCAAGGATTTCTGCCAATGAATATGAACACTGAGGCCATCTTTGCAGTCACTTTAGAGTGCTTCTCAAAACAAAAACAGCACTTTATTGAAAATGGAAGTTTGAAAAGACGTAATATCATAGCAAAATTAAAATATGAAAACATTTATGTAGCAATAATGTAAAATTTTGTCTGCCACTTTGAGCCGGTTGTTTGATATGTCACATTTCTAATGAGCTCGAGAGAGAAGAACCCAGATTTGCATTTTTGGTCCCTGCTCCTGTAATGAAAAAAGGTAGAGTGGAGCATATTTCACTGGGCCTGTCAAACCCACTCACGCCCCTCTGAAAGCACTCAGGAACTTCATTCCATCGCCGCCCGTTTTCACGGCCGCGCTATGAAATTGACTATGACAAAATTAGCAAACCTAGACTGTTTGGACACATTTCCAATATAGTGGGTTTCCCTTTTTTTCAAAATGCAATCAAGCCCCGGAACATCAAACATGAAGTCTCCTTGAAAGTTGCTCAGTCTCTTTGCGCCATTCAGCTATAGATTTATGTAATCACATGCTTATTAGGAAGATTTCGCAGGACTATTGACAGTGACGTGCACTGGAGTTTTTCAAAGGTGACATTTGGGAGGCACAATTCTGCTGCACCACCACGCAAAAGCAATTAGAGATCTATATTCAGAGACAGGTCCGGACTTTATTCTGTGGTGGAGGGATACACAGGCTTAAATGTTTTATTAACATGACATCCATGTCCCATATACCATCTTCAAGTGACAATCAAACAGCCATCACAGAAAGGGGGGCAGCAATCATTGAAATCACACTCTGCCTCCGAGACTGTGACAAGTCAGGACATCAGAAAGCATTTTCCAAGTGAACTGTTCTGGGGATAAAAACAAGCATAAAGACCGCACAGGATTTTCTTTTTTTTTTATTTTAACAGGAAGGAAGTAACTGAAACGACACCAGTTATCAGACAAATTTATGGCTACTGTAAGGCAGCAAACGAGGATGGTTAATTAGAAGTGCTTAAGTTTCAGTTGGACAAGCCCTGCTCAAAAGACACACCACGTTCTCTTCTGCTTCACATGAATCTCTACTGACGAACGTAATTAGTTCAGTCTATTAATTACTATAATCACCTATTATCATGTTGGCTTTCATATTAACATGTTTCATGGATGTAACGAGCCTGTAACAAATCTGCTTCCAGGGATATTCTCTGCTTGCTGCTAATTATTTAGTCATTAAAAGGATAAGACTGGCGTTATTCTATGTTTCTTATTGTCAATCGTTTAAGAAAACAAAAACAGGCAATCAGTCACTCTCTCAGCATTTTCTGATTTCCTGACTCCTGCTATATATATATATATATATATATATATATAAAGAAGTGCTTTAGTAGTAATTTAAATATCTATAGTATGATATATATAGGCTGTTACTATGATAATTATGGTGCAGTGTATAGTACAGAATATGGTACGTCATATACAGACTATAAACAGGTCAATGATACAGAATATAAATAGGCTATGTACAGATTATATAAGTATTTACAAATTGAAATTATAAACTATTATTCAATAAACTATTATTCAATTATCAAAATAATTACAGATTGATTTTCTGTCAATCAAATCTCTGCAGTCTCTCAATATCTGCAGCAAAAGCAGTATATTTTAGTGAGATTTGTTTTCACATACTGTAGAATGTCCTTTAAGACAAAAATCACTACAATCACAAACCAAATATTATGTCCTAGATACAAGATAATACACAATTATTTTGCACACTATCAGACAAAAATCTCTGTTCAACATGATTAACTGCTGGTTTAGAATGTCAATCGGATCTACGGTACTGGGTATGCGGGAACCTTAAAAGCTGGCCCACGGTGTGCTGAGCTGAAATAAGGACGGAATCTGAGGAGACGGTGGCGGAGTGCGGTAAACAAGGCAGCCCGGCTCCCCAGCTGTGAAGGTGACACAGGGACGCTACACGCAGAACAAGCCCTTTTGATTAATCACAGGATATTTACTAGCTCAGATCTAATCAAGGACCGCAGGATCACGAACTACATCATACACGGCCCAGGAATTTACACAGCAGAGTTAACCTGTCACCTGCCACTGTCCTTTTCTTTACATCTATAAACACAGTGTAGAGGTTGGCAGTTAACGCACCGCTGACAGGCGACCTGCAGCAGCTCCTGAAGTGATTGTTTTATTTCCCCTGAAACAATATAACCCGGAGTCAGATACTCAACACATGTCGTTTGATATAAAACCTTATGGCAGAGGGGGGAAAGAGCCATTTATTTCAAGGTGGTCATGGTAATGGGATACAAGAACATGAGCCGTTTTCCCACTAAGTAAACAACAGCTTTATGTGCAGTATCCTTGTGCTGTCCTGCCAGCTTATAGCAGTGGGATACTTACTTCCTGAGTAGATGAAATAAACCAAGGACTAAGATTATGAGCATGGAGGGAGTAAGCAATTGTAATCACTGAATATGACTTTTATAGTCAATTCAGTACTTAAAAGAGTGTTACTTTTCATGGAGCAATTTTAATAGCGAGGTCAGTTTTTGAAGAATTTTACAATTATTTATTCTTTCCGAGTATCAAACAAAGTGTATTTTTTATGTCTGTGTGCAGTTCCAGGAAGTTGATTTTTAGAAGTGCTCATATAGTGTCAATCATCGGTCGCAGCTATATAAACATGTTAATTTAAATGTCTTTTATCATAGCATTCATCTATTCTTGGAGAAGTTAAAACCTACTGTATATTCATGTTCTTTTGAACTGATATGCATCCAGACCCAGAATTCAATTTGTCATTTGCATAAATAAAGCAAACAATTCCCTAAAACTGATCTATCCTTTTGGTAATGCCTGAATGGTTGCATTGGTTGTAGCCAACATATCCCGATAATTCAACTAAAAACATGAAATTGATAAAGACGTAACCTTTAGTGTGACCTGTGTGCTGTCTTTTGTCATTAGCACATCCACAAGAAGAGAAAGAAGCAGTGGTAGAAGTGCTGCAGTGCTGCTGTGTTTATGGAGAGGTCGGGATAAAGTGTGTCCTGCACTATTGTGGTGCCTGGAAAATGTCACCCCACAGGGGGAGGTTGTCTCTTTTTGAACCAGTTTAAAGAAAATCCCTGACAACACCGAAGCATAAAAGGAAATAATTCACAGGACAAAATATAAGCATGACAGCGAGAATGTATGGTATCTTTACTTTATGCTTCCCTGATTGTTTTAAATTGCTTTTGTCCCTCATCCACACTGAATATAATGAAACCCTCAGTAACTATTTGAGATAAAACTTGTTTGTGTTGAATCACAAGTGATCGGCGGTGTTTAAGCAATAGATCACTTAGCACCAGTGAGCCAGATCTTTGCCGCATTATCCCTGGACAAATAGTCTATTAGATGAGAGTGTTTTTGTCAGTCTCCCTGTCCCCCAGATATTTCCTCAGAGTGACGAGTCACATTAGACGCCAGGAGGAAGAGTAATTTCTGTGTCACATCCCTTTAGCCCGACCCCGCTGACAATCGCCAAGACGAGGGCGTTCTCACTAAAAATTAATCACATTTGCCTTTTTAATGGCATCTCTCGACCCTCTGCCAAGAATTCACAATCATCTCCCTTCTATTGTGTTACCCCAGCAGCTTGGTATCACTGGCAGTGACAGAATGATTTCAAGGAGTGTATCAATACTTACATCACTCCTCTGGCCAGGGGCAGATTTAATGATCCGGGACCTCCTCCTTTCTTTAATTGAGAATGTTGATATTTGTGTGGGAGACAACATACTATTATTAATTAAACTATAAATACCTCACTAACTATACTTTATTAAAAGTGCTGCACTCAAAAATGCACTTGGGTAAATGTATAGGAATGTTAGTAGAATGGACTCATTCAATTAACATCTGGTCAAGGTGGTGCTCATTTCAGCTGCTTTATATATTGGTGAATAGTTTTATTGATCATAATGCATCAGATTTTCTCTGTTGATTATATATCATGTGGCTTAATCTGTAAAATAATCAGAAACAAGCTGACAAATGACAATTACAGTGTGTTTCCCTAATAAATGTAAGAAAATTAAATCCTCTTAGTAGAAGTGAGAAAGTCTAGTTCAGTTCACTTCACTTTTTTATCCTAAGCGTAAACATTTGATTTGCAGTCAGGGTGACAGGTTTAAAATAAATACAAACACAACTTCACAGTACAAAAGACAAAAACTCAAAAAATACTAAATGTGCAACAACAAAAGCAGTCACTAAGAAGCTGCCTGTGCACCACTAAGCAGAGTTATTGCATGGGAAACAAGGGAGGTTTTGTACACAATTTTCTAGGTTTAGGGAGTTAAAGACCATTGTAAAACTATAGCTGTTAAGCTACCTACAGTAAAGGTAAATCAGCCCCTGACTCTTCAGTGTTGACACTGCAGTGCTCCGAGCCAGGCCCAACTGGCAGAAGGCCAGTTTACAGAGATATATGCACAGTATGCAGTGGTTGATTTAAAGCTGAAATGCCTTAGTTAATATATTGTTTTAACAACTGCATGTATCTAGTTAGGGATAATCTTCCAGTAATAATTCACTGAGTTGAGAAAGCCATTACGGTAACAGCATACCAATTACAACAAGTGAGACAACTTCATAAATGTTGCGACTCCTTTTTAGACTGTTTTTAACCATGGCTGCTTTCCTTGAAAACATCTGGATGTACGGTACTAGGTCATTGTTGAAAATGTTGGATCAATGTGATGACATTTGTCACCCATTTAATTCACTGGATCAGCCAGAAACATGCATTCATGCCAGGTTGTTCTGTTAATAAAAAAAAACACAAATTTTCTTCAGAAATTCCAAAACATATCAATATCATGCAAAAGTTTTATGCCAGGATAGAGGAGATTATCCATATCAAACCCAAATCCAATTTGCAGAAGAGACAACAATATGGAAATTTGATTTATATTTACTTGGGATTATTGAGGTTATTAGTAAAATACTAACTCATCTGATTTAGTAATCACTGAATTCACTTTAATCAAGATTCAATTAAAAAACAGGCTACAAATAACACGATTTATCTACAGCAAGGAGACCTTGAACTGTCTCTCAGGCTTCTCCTGCCATCAAATATTCAGACTGACTTGTAATTCCTTGAGAAACCCTTCAAAATGACTAGGAAACAAAACACTTGTGGTAAAACAATGTTCTGAGGACATTCTGTCAGATTTCTCTCTTTTTTACAGATTTCATCACTGAGCTGCTGTGGCGTAAATGCTTTAAAACACTTTTGACATAACATGCTGTGTCCTGAGAGCCTCTGCTTCTAAATAATGAATCCACAGTATGTTCCAAACAGCTGTCTTCTTGCAAGAAGTTATTTTTAAGGCTTTTGGACACATCGCTCAAGTCCTTTTTTAAGAAACCAGCATAATTTGAGATATTTCTGATTTCTGTCACGACAGCGATTGACCAACCACTGGCACTCAAACCCGCAACAATTTACCATGATTGGCCAAGAAGCAGAGACAAAGTCAAGGCCATCCTCCATTCTTTCTGCCCCCGCTCTTCATATTTAATTCAGAGGTTGTGTATTTCTTTATGATTGCAACATCTGTTTGCTCCCAGTGCCAGCTCCCTCTGTCAGCCACCCTCTGTTCAATAATTCCTGTCCTGACCCCTAAGAGCCACTGACATCACAGCACCGGCTGCTGCTCAAACTTCACCGGGACCAGACACAAAGGGACAGGTGCCTGCTTCCAAATCATCTGGCTCACAAAACCGTATCACCTATATTAGGTTTTTTTCTGTTTGTGTGTGCGTGTTCAGCTAAGTTGAGTGGATCACAGTTCTGCTGATATGATATATAGCAAAGAACATCCGTATGATACTGGAATTAAAGGACCAATGAATTGTTGCTTTTAAGTTTCCTTATCTTTATCTGTAGAATGACAGGCTGTTCTATTTTGTAACATGCATTATAGACTTGATATTTGCAGCGGTGTGTCTTTGTGAACAGGGAATGGACAAAGTAACTCTCAACAATCAATTCATGGAAACTGATCTCAGCTCTGGGGGCTTATGTTATGTCATGGCACAAGTTTGAGAGGTAAAATGACCTTTAGATGCGATGGTATATTTTTTAAATTTTATTTGTTGAGAAGGAAAACAAAATGGTTAACAATGATTAAGACTTTCCAACTTCTATTCCAAGTCTGTGGCACTCAGTCCCATTTGTTCTGCATCTTAAACCTTTAAAATCAGGTCCCAAATATACAGTTGAATTCTTTTTTGGCTAATATAATTTTCTAAAATTGCTGGACACTAGTTTTTACCAAATATTACATGTACGTACATATAATGTAACAGTACATTTGATGGGGACAGATTTATTCACATTTGATGATCTAGTGAGTATATTATATATGGCAGCAGAACAGTGTGTGGGATTTACTCAAAACTACAGCAAAGTAGTTATGGCGATCAAGGAAAAACATCAGTCAGTACTGGACATAACAACAATGGAGGTGTGTGCTACCAAGCAATAAGCTACTGTATATCAAAATTTGGCTTAACAGGGAGTACTTAATAGCAAGATCAATAGATTTTTAGATTTAGCCAAGCATGTGTAGAGGTATGGCACTGACTGTGGCAGGTTTACTTACGTCCGATCTACTACTGCCTGTCAACACTTATGACTAAACAAAGCATTTTGTCTGGTTTTCTCAGCGTGATCCTCGTTGTCAGAGACATGGAAGGTGGCGGGGTCTATAAACAGATGCTACCCACTGACCTTAGAGAACATGGTGGAGGGGCCAGATGTTCGGATAACCTCACAACCTTGGGACCAGCTGATGTGGCAGTGATGGAGATGGTTACTGGCAGAAAAATGTGATCTAGTGGCATTAGAGGTTCACATTTTTCCCACTTTTTCTACATTGGTCTTTAGCCCTCCGAACTGGGCAATCCTGGAAGGCAGGGGAAGACGGGAGGACGGCCGAAGAGGAATATGTGAACACAGAAGAGAAAGAGACAGAGAGGGAGGGACGACTGGTCAGTGGTTGTCACAGATGTTGAGTTCAGCACAAAACTCTGCCAGAGGCCATCATGTCAAAGCTAAGTTAGCTGAATGAACAAGAACAACTCCAGGCCCTGCCACTTTAAATCTCGCTCAAAATTCAACAGCTGTTTCTTGAACGAATGCAGATGCAAAATAATGATAATAATGCCTACTTACAGCTCCTGCTTAGAAGTAAACAATCCGTCTTGACCACACCCAGTACACATGGTGTCTCATTAGCTCTGCACTGCTGGAGCTCTTTTTGAAGAGTTAATTTTAGAGGCAAGAATGGCTTTTGGCACAGACTATCGGGTGGAAAAAAATAGTTTGAAAGAAAACTTTGTACTGCAACAGTGATATGTATAATCAAATAGATCTAAATATGCAACAAGCAATGCTCCAACACATTTTATAAACCAACTGCCTTCTTTTCCCTTTCAACAGAGAAAACATCCTTGTAAAAACATATCTATTTGGCTGCAGTTGCTTCAACATCATTTCTCCTCAAATTGACACCTGCACTTGTCTATTCTGGCATCTGAAATTCTTAACATTTTGACTGGGTGCATCTTGGCTCCAAGCATCTTCACTCAGCTCAGAGAATGTCTTTGTGCCAAGGCCACAGCCTGTGGCGGCTTTTCTAGTGACAGATGAGCATGTCAACATGTTTGTGTGTACATGCGTGTGTGGTAAAACAACAGGGCTTTTTAGATGTGTGAACTATAATTATGAACCAAACTGCCAGGTTATCGAGTAACCTATCCACCAACATACTGATTAGGTGCAGTAATGCACATAAAACTCTAAACTGACTTTTTGTCATAGACTCTAAGACTTGACACCTAAGATAGGTGGAGTAATAACGCCCATCAAGACACATTAATGGGCAAATATACATGCTAGATGTTAGAATATGCTTATTTTCCCCCTCAACTATAACAGCAGAAAAGAAAAAGCAATAATTGGTGGGCTCCACCAAAACAGAACGGCAACATGTGGGTCTAAATCCGTCCATCCTGTCTCCAGGCCTGTTGGCAAAGGGCAGCTCAGCTGTAGCAGGCAGATTGTGTGAACAACGGACTACAAACATCTCTCCACAGGCCATACCAAGGTGTCTAATCCAGGAAACACTGTGAACACGCAGCCTGTGGGCTCCCACAGTACACTGCATAGCCTCCATCCCAGTACACACTGCAAAATCTTTCATCTTAACAAGCCAGGTTTGCTATTCCTTTTTTAAATCTAAAAACATACTTAAAAATGTTGTTATAGAAAGCTATTCGAATCAAGACTCCTTTTTTGGAAAAAAAAATGCATGAAGAATTTCTTCTAGATGAGTATGTATAGGATTTTGGAGCATTTTGCAAAAATCTAAAGCCAAATCTAAGTGAGAGGTACAGAGTTTGTCAATATTACCAAACAAACTAACCAAAAACAAACTAACTAAACTTCAGATTCGAGCAAAAAATTCAAAGCCTGCGATGAAATGACGTGATTCTGCACATCAAGTAGTGGAGTGAATGCTTGACATTTTTTTTTCTATGCATAAAAAGAATCCACTGTGATAAATTTAAAGATAATTCGTTTACACGTTTCAGCACTTTACCTGAAGAAATATTGCCAGTTCGCCTAACAGTGCGTCTGCTGTCCAGCACCTGTCATAACAGCTGAGTGTCATCCCGTCTCAGGGTGTCGCGAAATGACAGCTCCCAATGTCTGCAAAGATGAAGCCTCGGGATGGGAAAAAAAAAAACAGGCCGGATCAAAATTTCATACTCCCCAGTATATCAAAGTGACTCATGTCAGCATTGCATCAAAGCGGAGAAACAGGAACTGTTCATTTTTACAGCTGAGAGTTGGACTGTGGAGGAGTTTTCTGGGGTAACAGGCCGGGAAGGTGAGTGCCGTAAATTATGTTGGGTGACTTACAGGGAAAAAATGATGACAATGAAAAGCACCTTGTCAACCATCGCCCGTTTGGATTTATGACAGCGAAGTCAAAATAAGGCTATGATGGAGGGTGAAGTTGAAGGGAGACTTGAGACGGAGATAAGAGTCTGAGATCGAGCTTGTTCATGTCAAAAGGCAAAAAAATCTATGTGACACTGTGACTGTTTTGTTCGTGTGTTGACTGCATGTTGCAACACATCCGTAACCCCGGTGATTTCATCTTTCATCTTCTGCGGAATCCTGATTCATCATTTGCTTTTTTAAATTGCCAAATACAGGCAATTATGGTATAAAGTGACAGTTTACTTATTGCTAAAATTAAAAATAACTTCTACTGATAACTATTTTACTAGTGAAAAAACAAACACAGCAAGCAGAAATATGATCAGAGCATAACACAAAATAACATCGACAGTCACCATGGGGCAAGCCTTTTTACCTAAGCAGTCTGGATAAACAAGTGTGTGTGTGTGTGCATGTGCTTGTGCAGTCCTACAGTGCTACAAGATACAGAGATACGACTTGTGCAGCCATGACAAATATTAGGGGCTTGAGGCTAAAAGAATCCAAGGCAACCAAAATCTGTATTTGTCCCAGGGCCAAACCCCACACTGCACTGTGGGCCACTTCTGATTTCAGCACTAGCTGGTGTAACGCAACCAGCCATGCATTAGCATTGGCCCTCCAGATAGAGCAGGCTCTTAGGATCCTGTCACCCGAACTTATCATATACTCACACACACGCACGCACATAGGCATGGAAAAAGCAGCTTGCTCGCTGCACTGAGTATGAACACACATTCACTGTGCCTGTGCTTCTGCAGAGGGGCAAAGAAACTAACACAGATGCACCCCACTACTCATTCACACAGGAAATATAATTCAACATTGTTCAGATCACCGAAACCTCTCCAGAATCTCCACGGGTCAAACACAGTGGCTGTTAACGCCGGCAGCAGGGACGTCCCTCTGCACAGCATAAAAAGGCTGAATCTTCCTGTTAAAGCAGCCGGCCTATCTCCCTCACCACTTAGAGGGGGGCCCGAGCTAGCATACAAAGTTCAACAACTGTGAAGAAGGAACTATTAAAGAGGACACACAAAGCAGTGACCTTGACTGACAAGTGCTCTTCATTCTGGCCATAAACAGCAGTGGGGCCTGATAAGTGTTCATCGGTGCGGGGAGTAATGACCTATCCGTCAGCAGTGGTTGGGCTGTGTGAGGTAGTATAAATGGAACATACATAATGTACAGCAATAATACCAGCACGCTCACAGCCTAATGTATTATCATTATTCTTGGGGACCAGGGTTTTCCCCCCCTCCCCTAACCCTGTGTAGTGCGCCTCAGCATGGCGGGTAAATGCCTCCCGGCCACGATAATTTCATTCTAATCTTTGTTCCATATTATAATTTTCATGGTCAGAAATACACCAGGAAGCAACGCCACGTTTCTATCAAGGGCTAAACAGAACACAGGCTATAACTGGAGGTTTTATGTGACTGTATAACCGCCCGTTCTTAGTGCACCAGTCAATTTATGATAAGAATGGAAAGAGCTGTAAATTTATGTGCGATGGCCCATCTCAAACAACATCATTACTGGTCGGACCAGTCTCTGATAGGGCAGTGGTGGTATATCCATTCTAGACAGGACAATCACAAAATTCTATGCAGTAGTTATTTGAATAAAGATTAAAATGTAAAAAAAAAAATGAATGAAAATTTACAGCAAAATTAAATTCATTCCATTTAATATGGCCGAGAGCTAAATTATTAAAATTAGCAGTAAAATAACTGAACACAGACCTTACATGAACATGCTGTATTACATACTGCATGAATCACTGGCTAGTAGTCATTGTGCTTGAATGTCATTTACAGAAGGGAGCTCTCTGACACTCTTTCTTTTGACTCACTTCTATATCTGAGAAAAACAGCTGTCAGTTTGTTCTGCACATCTGGACTTTGACAATATGAAATTTTAACTGTTTTGTCTGAACCAAACATGTAACATCTCTACTGGATTGTTTAGTTAATACTCTAAACCAGCATTTTCTCTCCTGATACCAGTTATAATAAAGCAATAGTGCATAATTGTTTTGCATATAAATAAACATCCGCTCCATGCTCTGTGGGCAGCATATTCACACGAGAGGCTTCAACTGGCTGAGCTGGCTAACTTCTGGTTAGCTCTCTGCTAACTTGAATGTGGATAAAATTATTTAAAACCGGGCAGCTCTTCGAGACTCTCCAAGCGTTATCTTGTGAAACGAGCCATTTTGCAGGGGTTGTATGGCTCTCAAAAAAATTGATTGACCATTTTACAGCTGCAACAGTGACGACGGTGTAGGCTATTGCTGTACTGTTTTTTGTAATTACTCTCATTGCCAGAAGGGGAAAACAATGTTCTGCACTATAGCTTTAAAACAGTACTACGAGATTTTGAGAAATACAATTATTGCCTTCCAAAATTAACTTCTGGTTGCCAGGTAACCTCATGGTGACAAAAGGACTTCAAGAACTTAATGCTCCCTGCCAAGAATTAGTCCTGTACATAATCCCTGTAAAACCACAAATTGTTGTTATTGCACTTGACTTTTGCATGGATTACAACAAACAAACATGATAATTAGTGAGCTTTAGAGGTGTTGGTACACAAATTGTGTGTCTATACACATGCTCACACGCATGCATACACCTTCAGATGGCTGCAGGTTATCCATTTCCTCCTGTTTCCAGTCTTTATGCTAAGCTAAACTAAGGAGCAGCTGGCTGTAGCTTCATATTTACCAACTATTGCTCCAAGTATCTGCCAGGAATCAATGCTTTCTTTTTCCTCATGTTCAAAATCTGAATAGGTGCCACTCATTGGAATATATTTATGTCAGATAATAAGGCGCAAGAAATTGATATGGTGTTAAAGTCTGAGTTGGTGGCTTGTCAACCACTTAATAAATAACTGAAAGCAAAATTTGATAATGATAATCTCTGTCAGACCCAATTCAATTAATAAAGTCAATAATGGTCCCAATACCAATCCAGCAAATTAGACAATCCTCAATGTTTAGCTCAAAGCACAACCCATTGCTCAAAGTATTAGACCATAATATTCAGCTACAGTTCTATAATAAAGCAGATTGAGGTCAGGAAATGATATCATGTCTTTTTATTTTTTGAGCTGAATTTCATAATCCAGACACCATAATATTTATCTTTAAACGTACACAATATATGAAAGGGCTTACATATAAAACAATGTCACATAGCAAAACACTATAATTCAACCTCTGCTGAGAGTAGTCATGTAACACCATTAAATAATGAGCATTTCAGAGGCCTCCCAGACGTCCTATTCCAAAATTCATCTATGCTCTACCGAAACAAGAATATGCAGTGCAACTACACAAACTAAACTTCCAATAACACATACTACATATTGTAGAAATGTATGTTTTGGAAATGAAATAAAATCCTTTAGGAATATAAAAATAATACCTCAGTTCATTGAAATTACATTTTCTACAAAACATTTTATAGAGTATCCCTGCTCACTATAAAAAACTTGTAGTCACAGATGCTTAGAGACAACATTATTTTCAAGATTGAAAATATTCAGACCTAATCTGCATGTTGTGGCTATTGCGTGCATGCCCATCTTCTCTCACCCAGGTATCCCTACAGAGCAGAGGAAAAATGAAGGATGCCTCCAAAGCTTGGAGACAGTAATCTCCCCCGTGGAGGTCAAATCTAACATGGCAGGTTAGTGTCTGTGGAGATTGACAGCCTGGAGAAATACTGCTGCCAGGCACCCACAACACACAATGACAGTAAACACCTCCCAGGAAAAAGGCTGGTTACCAAGCCTTATAGAGCGACTGTCAGAGGGCGCCTGCCGTCAGCGCCTCGGCCGACTTCACACTGACAGACTCTGTCAGCCTATCTCTATCATATCCAAACCATCTCAATCATGTGAACAGCAAGCTAACCCGAGATGTTTACGGATCTATCCTGCACACATCTTCATCAGAAGAGATTTACCGATGCTCAAAATTACGATGGGCAGAGCTGAAACTATTGATGATTAACCAATTAGTTGCATGGCGGGGAATTCATCTGCAACTATTTTGATAATTAAGCTTAATATAGAAAAAAGAACAATCTCCAGATCCAAATCTCAAAATTCTCTGCTAGTTTTCATCATCTGTAAACTAAACTAAAAATCTTTGGGTTTTGGACTGTTGGTCTGACAAAACAAGGCACCACAATGGGAGCTTGTAATAGGTATTTTCAGTGAATTATTAGCATTCTAAAATAACTAATCATTTAATCCAAAAAGAAAAGGTGTGTTTATACTATAGTTATGTAAATTCTTTAAAGAAAACATATTATTGTATCATTACAATAAAATGTATTTGGTTATGAATATGGACAACTGAAATTACAATTAGACTTTAATCTACTATATGTTATTTACCATGGTGGTTTATTGCAATGCAGTACAGCAGACCACTAATTGCATGAAATATGTTATCTTACAGGCTTGTGCTGTCTGCCTTTCATAAACAAAGGCTGACAGATCATGCCCTCAACCAGTGACCCTGCTGTGAGCATATGCACTAATGCAAGGTCACACTGGAGACTGGCCACATGAGGAGAAAACAGCCATCCAATTTGCTTTGTGAGTCCAACACACACAAACTACTGATGTAGTCATAATGCCCTACAATAAAATGTCAGTGTGTTAAACAGAGCCCTTCTTTTCATTAGTGGCTCTAATAAATGGTACTTCTATAAAGCAGAGGATTCCCTTTTATGTCCAGGAGAGGAAGAGATGATAAAAGGGATATTGCTGCCAAAAATCTGTTGTACACTCAATGTCAAGGAGGCTCCATTGCCTCCCACAGTGCTCAGCTGTGTGTAAAAGCATGGCAGCCTCTGATTTTCATAATGGCAGGTGGCCATCTTTAAATCTTTTTTTTTCCCCCAAATCAGATCTACATACAATACAAGTCATAAACCACAATAGCTGGTTCATTTCAACCCTGTCTCCTAAATTTATAGATTTCTTGTCTGCAAAATACATGTTGAAAGAAATATTTTAACAGGGTCTACCTTAAATATATCTGCAAAAGAATCAACCCATCTATAAAAAGTTGACCATGTATTCCATTATTCCATTTGCATAATTGACATTTTTATGGGTATGTTTAGGCACTCAAGCTCTTAGTTTAGTAAGAAAAAGATCATGGTCTTTGTAAAGTAATGCAAAAAAAACAAAGCCAGAGGCTTTGAGCTTGAGATGGGAAGTATATAATTTAATATCTAACCAAAACCATGGCTAGAACGCTATAGATTTTGCGTTTGTCAGAGAAAACAAGACATTTTAAGACATAACAATGGACTCTGGGAGCTTGCGATGGACATTTTCTGTGATCTAACCAAAACCATGATTAGAAACTCATCTTTGATCCAAAAACCTTTTGAGTGAACAAATGTTGGCAGCAATTACATATCCTTCAACACACATTAGGGAAAACAATGGAGTAGAATACCAATTGCATCTCTAGGTGACATGGTTGCACATTTACAAAGATATCTGGTACAGGAGATGATGCAAAACTAAATTCACCATCATTGTCTAAAAATACAGCGCTCTCTGATAGACCAAATAATAAGTAAACCTAGCATACGTTGGAAGGGTATATCATTCAAGCATAAACATGCACTGTATTGCTGTGAAATGTCAAGACTCTGGAAGACATCTACTAAGGCTCCGATTGGTCCGATTATGAGGATCGGTGTTGATGGCTTGAGTGCTATAAGGGGGGTTATGGGTAGAAGAGGTGGTAAAGACAGGCAGGCAGACAGACCTATAGCCCAACGCCTTTCCCCTCATCCTCTGCTTGCCCTTTGTCATGCACCCTCCTCACCACCAGAGCTGTCACTGGCTTGTCAGAACCAATCACAGGATGCCATGCTGTCTGCCAGCCATGTACCAGTTTGGACAGGATGACATCAAATTTCTGGTGCTATGTGTCAAGGACCATATGAAAACAGATGTCCTCATTACCGTGCTTCAAAAATACAACGTCCTCACCTTTTGCACAATGTTTAATGAGCTGTCTTTTTTTTCCCCCATTTGCGTAAACTGTGCTGAATAGCCTGAAAATACCAATAAGTGGGGGGAAAACCTATATTATTAAGCTGAGAAACATTTTTTTTTTTTTTATAACAACATAAGTGCAGAAATTTTCTAATCCTTAAAAAATGTGTAAAAAACAACAAACTAAAATCTTAGCAAAGCCTGCTCACAGTGTGACAAAACACTGACATGTCCAAGCCTGGTGTTATGCATATATGAGGCCCTCTGAGATCCAGCATGACAAAAGTAACTTTATTGAATGGGACAGATCGCTGCTTGTCTGACTGACTTAATCTGTTTGATTGAGCAACGGGACGCCTTCGGCTTCACAAGTCCTTCAAAGGCCGCAGATTCTGCAAGTGTGAAAAAAGAGGGAGGAAAAAAGGAAAAGGGAAAAATCCCCCCCCCCCCACATCATGCAATAGACTCACTCTCACACACACTGAAGCAGCTTTTGGATATTTTATTTATTAGCTTTAAACATCTTCATTCGTTGCCCTACTACCCGAGCCCTTTCAGGTCATCAGCCTCTAACAAAGACTGCAAGACTGGAAAATCTGTCAACTGTCAGAGTCATTGATTAGAAGCAGGACTCGGACTTCATTGAAGCCAGCCGCTGAAGTAATAAAGGGCTAAAAGAGTTTGAAGAGTTACTCCCTGACAATGCCACTGCTGCAGCAATTTTCCTCTTGCCTCAAAAGCAAGCCACATTACAGAGCCATACATTCATCTGCTCATGCTTCACGATCTTATTATGGGGATCTAACCTTCCACTCCACCCCTTTTTTTCACCAGGCTGTCCTCACACAAAGCAGACCTCAGCTATCATTGTGCTTGATCTGAATTTTATTTAGAGCTCCATATGCTTCTCCAGCCGACTCTCAAAGCCCGGTGTTGATGCTTGGCCTCTGTTGGCCCGTTAACCATCAAAAGAGGGGCCATTCTGTCACAGCACGGCCTATTGTGAGCCTTCGAAGTTAAGAGACAAAAGTGTGAGATCATGAATGAGTGCTTGGCAGTCTATTGGAGGTTTCCAACTATACAATTGGAATGAGAATATGCACCTGATGCAATTCAAGCATCTAATTTTAAAGAGAAAAAAGGGGTGTTACTTTGTTTGTTGGAGTGGCCCCATTAAATAAAAAGGGGTATTTATCTTTTTCAGGCTATCGGCACATTGATAGTCAGCATCTCAGCAAAGAAAAGAGACATCATGCTGTGCATATGGGATTTTCATATGGTTTCTAACTAACTAAACCAGAGATCCTGGCCACTCCTAGCACCCAGGCAGACAGTCATATACACATGAGACCACAGAGGAGCTGGATGGAACCCCAGAGATACTCAGACCTCACAGGCTCCAGCATTATCCCTCTACAATCTCCAGGGGCCTTCTCTGAACACGCATTTCCCCGGCACGTTCTCCCCCTCAAAGTAGCCAAAGCTGTGTCTCTCACTCTCCAGGTCCCCCCTTAGTGACAATTTGTCCACATCAGAGAGCCGTCATCCCTAACGAGATCTGACTCGTGACACACAGATGGGGAGGGGCTGGGCACGGGCAGTGCTAGCGCTGGGTGCCTGCCTGCCCCGAGGCTACAGAAAAACGCCATGCTCCGACTGCCGTGTGAGAGAACACAACTGCTTTCTGCTAAGCTCTGCTTTACCACCATAAGCTCTACCAGCCCACAGCCCAGATCGCTGTGCCATTACAGGGAAGTGGGGATATAATGAGAGCAATAAAGCAAGTGTTTTTAATTAGATTTGGGCTTTAGACAACCAACAACAATGTAACATACAGCTAAACAGTGAGCAATTATTTCAATACTTTGGGATTTTTTTTTTCGTAGCATAGCGTTTGCCAAATGTGTGACATATGAAGCCTGTGAAATAGAAAAAGACATGGAATTCTTTGCTGTACGACAAAAACCATTTGCTTTCAAAGCTCTCGGCTCGTTCTTCAAACAATAAGAGGATAATGCATGCCACTTCATTAAACCATTCCATAGACCGACAACAATGAGACTGTGACTAAACAGCAAATCATGTGAAAAAAGCTTTGCATTGTGACACAAAGAGCAGACCTTATCAGCTCCATGTCCATTCATCTGTGGTGAATTACAAACCCACAGAAGAGCCAGCCAAAAATGTTCTCTGGTGCCTTTAGGCAGCTTCTGGCCATGGTCGCTGACAAAGTCAGTGACAGAAGTTTCACAAGTTTGCAGAATATAATTTTAAAAAAAGAGAGAGCGAGAGATCCAACATAACAAATGAAAAAACAACTGTGATACTAACCTGTATATCTATTATGATAATGGTGTTATATTGCTGACATATGTTGGTCTAGTGTCAGGTAGTATAAGACACACACATTGCACACCCCCACTGGGGTTGACCCCGTATCCTAAAAATCACAGCCTCTCTGTTCCGGTCAAGTGCATCAGCCAGGCAAATATATGCAATTAGGTCATGCTGGCCACTGTGACCCAAACAGTCATTGTCGATAATAAAGAAAAGAAAATCCTTATTAGGGAAGACGAGGGAAAATTGTCAGAGGGAATCACCTTAATAAACAAGACAACAGATAAATAAACTGAAGAGAGCAGGAGCACGCGCTGAGCATGATAAGAATTAAATTATCCTCTGGTGTGAGGTGCCTACACACTGCTGACCTTTAATTTGGAGATATACAGGTACAATGTGGAAATATATTTAAAGTGTATTATAGTGTGGAGGCCCTACCTTCACACAACCCTGAATTAAGGCACATGTGTACCTCTTTAAAAACCTACATTGTTATAATTTTCTGTTTATTTTCATATCATTAAAACTTCATCTCCATTACCCCGTGCTATAATTTCTCCAGACCATGCATCGTCGTCATAGAACCAAATGAACCCAAATGAAAGGAGTAAAAAAAAATGTAGGTTTAATTCCAGCAGCTAATGTTTTCTCTATACACCCCTCCACCCCCCCACTTCTCATTTTTTCATGCTTCCACTCGTGTGCAGTACCTCAGCCCTGCTGGCTGCTCTCACCTTTCTCTCTCCTGGCCCTCTGGCCCTCATCCCTGGCTCTGGCTCCTGACAACCTCACCCACTGAGCTACAGATTGGCCGGCACACAATGCCCTAGTTCTTCATTCACCAACACAATGCACTCACCAGCCATACACCTTCCCTTCTCTTTAACTGTCTCACCACATCCCTTCTGTCCATTTCCTCACTTTTCCCAGCCTCTCATTCATTCTCCTCACTCATTTAATTTTCTCAAGCTCCCTCCAAGTCTATCTCTTGATGCTCTGACTCCATATTTCCTGGCAACTTGGTGGTGACTGGTGGGCCGACAACAGAATCCATCTCCTGCCTTATTCCGTCACAGGGCGGCATGAGCGAGACGAGCCAGAGCTCACAAAGCCACTGCCGAGTGAAACAAAGGTTGTGTGCTCCATCATTCAAACCGGGGCCACTCCGACAGCTGCCTCCGCCACGCTCACACTGACAAACGGCCAGAAAAACAGATGGTTTGTGCATTCATGACCAGTTTAGTGGAAGCCCAGGAGTCACCCCCATTCAAGGGGAGGGTTTTTGTCAGCTATACCATAATAAAGCTTTTCAGTCTAGTAGAAAATTAGAAATGCATTTTAAAATTGTCCCTTAATTATTGAGGTCATCCCGGCCCCATGGAGAAGAGAGGAAAGAGCTGAGGCTCTGGCTTTGTGACACATGACTGATCTGAAAAGATGGGCTGCCTCATTTCACTTTTTAAATCCTGCCAACACATTAACATACATTTGTCAGTTGATTCAGAAAAGCAGATGCATTGAATTTTGGAAGCCAACTTGGGAAAAAAAGTTCATCAACTCAACAGCTGATAAATATTGGCATTGAAACTGTATAACTAACAGAAAAATAATTAAATAAAGGTATTCTATTAAGACAAGCCCGTCAGTGTCTGAAACTTAAATGCATTTGTTCCTACAACTGATGATGCTAATATTTATATGATGAAGTCTGCTCTACAATTGTCGAGTCCTGTGAGTCCGGTAGACATTACAAATATATCTTTTTCAAGACAGCAGCAATACACTGTTTTAAACACAGCTACACACAAACATTAAAAACACAAATCAAAAATAAAGCAGTAGATAACAGAATCATAGGACAGACAGGAGGAAACAGGTCTAGGTAAGGAACCAATTACAAATTCCAATTTAATTTGCCTCCAAACCTTTCACTACATTTTTAAAATACCCTAATTGGTATCAGCTCATCGGCTGCAAATCTGTCTGCAAGTGGTTTCAGACTAAGGGGAAGAGAACATAAAAGACTTCAGAATTCAGTGTGAATCTTAAGGATGGACAGTGAGAGGGTGTCATTTGATCGCAAACAATATCTACAAAAGGAGTAGAACAAGATTGGACTTATAAATGAACATGCACAAGTGACTGAGTCTGTGCAAGGCCAGTGAAGACAACCAAACTCTGGCATATACATAGATGCAATGGTGAGTGAGAGCTTTGCAGCCTGTGGCAAACCTCAGAGCGCTGTGATACGCCGTATCCAGCCAATGCAAGCATTGGGCAGAGGAATGCGACAGATCACAGTAGTCAAGCAACCAAATTTTTTCTGGCACTGTAGGAAAAGCTGCCAATCAAAGTGCCACACACATACAGGCAAATGCGTGCCATAATCGATAAGAGAGGATTGTGTCGAGGCTTCTGAATCATTCATCACATTCTTTCAAACCCGCACGGCTAAACCAAGGCACAAGGAAAAGAGGCAGTCGCCTGTCCAACAGTAGGTGCATAAACCTCTGTTTGTCTGAAGTTATAAAATCTATAAACCGGCAACAGCAGCTGACAATTAGGCCACACAGAAGGTCCATCAAATTCAGATGAGATGCATCAAAAGATCACATATAAAAGTCTTTGATATTTGATATTTTTCCAACTTTATTCTTTGTTAATGTATGAATAAGCCAAAAAAAGGATTAAATAAGACATATACAGGTGTATGAGACTAAGTCAACCGCAATAATGGTGCATGTCACATCATTAAAATGAGCTTAGCGGTTGCTTTGAAGCAGTGAGGCGTGAACCATACTGGGCTTCTGAGCATCATCATCAAGCTCTTGGCAACACAGCCCAAAAAGTCATTTCCAATTGTAAGCAAAAGCACTCGCAATGTTGCACTATATCATACACAACACTGTTCACACAAATTAGCTGGAATGCCAGCCAAAGTGACACTGACTAAACTAAGTTTGTTTGTTCCCCCATATTAAATTAGTTGCACATCTCAAAGTGCCCAGAGACAGGCCCTAACAATGCAGGGAGAACGGCTGAGCAGATATGAATTAAAGATAACGCCAAGCTACCGCACGTCTGTCTCTGCTTGGAAACCATCTGGACGTTCAATATTACATCCTTGTCTACATTTTCACACTGATCAGGATCTGAGTTTTTTGACAGGTCTTCGTGATGCATCACAACCAGATGAGGTTGCTGACTGAACACATTTGTTGAGGCCTCACTCTTATTCGGAGCAGTCATGCAACAGCCTTAAAAGTTGTGTCTGAGAGAAGTCACAACTGGAGAAAAGATAAGAGCCCCTTACTTTTCACCTTAATATATGATATCATGTCAAGCTCACGCTGAACTAACTTCTCTCATTTCTCAGAAGAAAAGTTTAAATCTAAGAAGCAGAAACAAAGATTTTATGCAAAAGCAAAGCAAAAGAATTTTTTTTTTTTTACATTTTTTAAGTCATATTAAAATATTAACCTCATAAAATGGTAAAATTTGTATTTTATTTTGGTGTGTGTAATGTTAAGGGCTTGTTTAAATGCATGTGAATTCAATGGGTATTGTCACAGATGATTCTTGTAAAGACTGCAAGCATATCTTAACCATTATGTGATCTAACATGTTGTGATCCTATTAATAATCATGTAAGCTTGGCATCATTGAACTGAACTGGTAAACTCAAATTAACATAATCATTGTCATCATTAGCATCATTTCTGTGCTAGTTTGTCTGTGTTACTTATTGTAATGTATAGCATAATAGAGACACCCAACAGCATGTTACACATACCAGATAATAGCAAACCACACAATGACCTGGTGAGAAACCCACACAGGCTTGGAGAATATAATATGAAAACGATTATACCCTGACAGCTTCTGCTTTGTTTCCACTTAAGCACTGCCCTCCTCTGACTGTCTAAGGAAGTGCATATACTCAATATAGCAACTACTACTTCTCATGACTGTTCCAAGTCCTTATATTCTCACAAAGCAACAACTTCAAGATTTTTTTTTTACTTGTCTAGAGTGTGCACTCAGTGGATGAGAGACCCCTCCCCATCCCTCTCCAGCCCCTTATCCAGTGCCATTTGTTGTTGGACTGCGCCCGTTTGGCAGCCGATAGGAATCACTTCCTCAGAACATGATGTGGGAGGTGTTCAAAGAAGGACGCTGACAGACAGAAATCTGCTGCCTCTGCCAAAAGTACTGACTCTGAAACGGATGTGATTTGATCAAATAAATGTGACATAGGTGTGAATTTGAATAAAAAATAGCAGAATAAATAAATACAAGCTAGAGGTGCATATAAACAACTTGGAAAATAACTCAGTGTGTTGCTATGAAACTAAATTATCTTTCAACAGTTTAAGTATATTGGTATTCCTTTTGGTTAGGTTTTTAGTGGTGGTTTTGTAATTTTAACCAACCAACCGAAGTTGTTTTCTAGTAAAAAAATAAAAACATATTTTTCCGTATCTTTTTGTACTAAAACTACAAGTAAACATACTGCTCCTGTGAGATTGAAACCATAAACAGCAGCAGCATCTTAGCAAAAAGCAATTAAACTCCCAGTAGACTCTAATCAGCATTCATGAGTGGCATCAGCTCCTGGTATGATCTACACTACTGGCCCTGTCAAGGTGATTTCTCACTGCTTACCATGGCCAACACACGCGCACACACACACAACAATACACACAGGCGCACTGTGTGCGGGTCCCTCCCAAATTAATACCCACAAGTGAAACCATGACCTGCACAAGGCAGCCCCGACCTGCCGTCCCAGAGCTTCTCCATGGATCCTCCCCCGAGCGCCTGGCTCTGTCCGTCTTCCCTCCTCTCTCCCCATTCAAGACTGAACAAGGACAAGAGCAGCATAAGATGAATACAGCAATTAGAGCCCGACCAATAAATCGTGCCGGCTGATATATATTGACATATATGTCCACCATTAAATGACAAGAAATTAAAGTACAGAAATGTGAAAGATGGGTTTTGAGATGACCTTTTGTCACAATTTGCCCAACATAGTAGTGACAAGTTTCCAACAGTAAACCTTTCTGCTAAATACATTTTTGGTCACAAAATAATTAAATAATTATTTTAAATTAAGGAAACCATATAATTTTTTTTTAAGTTGATATGGGTTGCGATAATAAAAATTAAAACTAATAACGTCAGCCTTAAAAATACTGCAACGGGTCAAGTAATAAAGATTATCACTGTCATAATTTTATGTGTAGGTTTTTTTTTTTTTTTTTTTTTTTTTTTAAATGGTACACTGAAGCATTATACTGTACATCATTGTGTGACAATACTTCACCGTTTATGTATATTATTTTCATCTTAAGAAGTTGCTGTGGTAGCTGGGAGCAGCAATTGGTCAGCAGCAGGACTACAGAGAAAAGCAGAAAAGTGACGAGACTCAAGGCCAGAGAGACAATAATGGACCTTGTCTGTACAGTCACCAAATGGCTACTGCTTGGTTAGCTGTAAGCTCCATTTTGGGACCTTTGGTTCCCATATTTAATTAAAAATCCATTATCACCTTTCAGCATAGCGAGCAGCACTTCAGTCCATGCTATCCAGATCTGCACTCTTAATTAGTTTTAAATGGCTTAAATGCTCTTCGTGTAATCAGTCTCCCAGTTCTATAAAAGGAGAAGTTAAGAAAAAGTAGAGCAAGTAGTTTAGATTCTTGTTAAAAAAATGATTCTCCCACATCTGGAAAGGTGTAAACTAAATTACAGTCTGTTACAACAAATGAGTGTCAGACATAAGCGTGTATACACGGGCACATTACCAGACCTTGTGGCAGACCTTGCAGGCAAACTGTTGTTTAGGTCGGACATTAATATTCAAAAGGTGATGCTGCCAAAGCACCTTGAGCAGATGCACACTGGCACACAATGATGGCCTGAGTGAGGAGCACCGCACAGCAGCAGTGGAGAGGAAACGGTACGAGAGGTTGTCACAAATAAAATAATGGATAGAAAGAAGATAAATTCAAAGAACGAGGTAAAGAAAGGCACACGAGAGCTACTGAAAGAGTAAAAGAGGAAAAAGAAGAGAAAAAGATGAGCTCTTCTTCACATCCCAGCGCTGCTCTCCTTCATTGTTACCTCACAGACTGCGGCCAGGCCCCAGCTCCCCTGGCAGAAACTAAGTGGCTTGCTGGCATATGGTGTAACCTCCATTTGAGTGCTAAAAGCTGGATATTGTTTTTGTGGAGCAGATGTTGGCGGGCATGGCAAAAGGCACAGCTGACTGGGCTGCACAGCTGGGAACGGTGTGTGTGACCCACATACAGGGGGAGCAGTAGTCAACTGAGAGCCACAACCTTAATGGAGAATGGAGAGACATGATATGAAGTTTGTTCCTCTATTGTCTTTACATGTATAAAATGCAACTGATGTTGTACTCAGTACTAGAAGTTTTCATTGCTATTTTTCAGAAGTGGTGCAACCTCAGAGTATTGAGTATAATCAGCCTCACTGATTAATAGAGTTTTATTTATATGACAATTAATTTTGTTGGCCAATACACAACCACACACCTACCTCTAAATAAAACATAAAACCATCATGTTTTAAATTGGAATTAAATGAATTGTCATGACTAGATTTGATCTCATGAAAACAAAACAAGGACACTTAAGAGTCCTGACCAATTTCCCAAACCCAGAAATGTCCGGATGCCAAAATTGGACAAATGAAGATTATGCTGAGATTATAATAAGGATGCCAAAGCCATTATCCAGTCTACTTTGACAAATGTTGTGCCTTTCTGCGAGCAGATGGGACCTAGAGTTTGGGTGGGGAAACAGGCAGAGTATCCTTCACCCAGTTGGCTAGAAAAGACCAGGATAAACGGCAAGCAGGGACACTGTCAAGACTCCCTAATATTGCATGTCATTTTGTGTCACAGTGCTCATCTCCATCAAATACATTAATTTTGCTTTTAATGAAAACCGACCTGTTAACACAACAAATACTATAATAATTGGATACAGTAAGAAACAACTGTTTATTCACAATTATTTAATATATTCCAAATTCTCCACCTTTTAAGGTTTGGTGACAACAGATGTACATTTTTGTACATGAAAAATCCAATCTATAATGTTACAGGACCCCAGTTTCCTGTCCACTCATCTGTCAATCAGTGCCAGCCAACAACCTGAAATCGGGCAGAGTACGTTCGCTTCAGCTATTTAATTATGAGAGTGTTAAATGCTGTATGTTGTGAGCTGGGGCATTAAAAAAAATGACCAGAGGCTTCAATAAAGGCCTATGTTTCCCCTTGTGAAAAAGGATTAGAATAGCCTGTCACTCAGCAGGGTCATGCGGAGCAGAGGCACTACTTAAAAAGTCATTTAGAGAATTAAGATGCCCCCAGTTGAGCCTGCGATCAGGAAAAAAAAACATGCTAAATAAAACAGCAAATAAATACTCAGCACAGCCTTGAGGCGACCACTGCTGACCTGTCTCCTACAGACTACTTTGTTTTGAAGTTCTGTTTAATGCTGATCTCTCATGGAGGTCTCATTAATTAACAAGGTTTTCTTGACTGCACACTGATTAAATCCTCCCCTCGGAGGGAAAGGTAAAATGCAGGCAACACCTTTTTGCGCACTTTGCCAGTGTGAACCAACCTTCCTGTGGCAAGGTTTAGCCGAATGCACCAAGGGCCTGCTGCTAATGTTAGAAAAACATTAATCTCCTGAAAAAGACTAACATTTACAATGCAGATGTTCAATTTGAAGTTCGCCTCCAAAGAGTGAAACTGGAAAATCACCTGCAGCAATGTGGGATGATAGAGATGAACCTGCATGAGGACAGAGACGAGATGAAAACAAGCTCCTCACGAATTCATCCAGGGACTCTGCATTAATTATCACACAATTACCTTTGATTACTGCTGTATTTAGATACTGCTGTGTATATTATTGTTTTGGACTCTCAGGATAAACTCCTCGAGCATGATCACTTTTTGAGCGGCAGTTCCTTTAAAAATTGCGTTAAAAAAATGATGACAGCACCTGTTATATCTCAAAGTAGTGGTCAGCCACTGTTTCCACTACCAGCATTACACCCTCAGAAGCTCCACCAATCAGACTTGAATGATGCATAATTCATAAACTGAATGAATTGGGTGAGGAAGATGCAAAATTAGGTTTAAAGCTTCAGGGGTAGCGTGACTCAGGACCTTTGAGGATGCTTTGACAATTGTTAGGTCAAGCAGCAAGATTTAATCGGTATATCACTCCATTTGGCCAGGAAGATGCATAATCTGAGCAGGTTATAGAGATTATATCCAGGTTACCGAGCTCTGCTGCTGCTGTTCATCGAGGCTGGGAGCATAGATTGGATGTCGCTGTTTTTGACAGAAGTTATGAATACAGAGCGGACCTCATAAGTGACAGGCCTCTCTGATGGTGGCTTGGGAAGCCCCAGGGACTGAGTGGATGATATGACAGGAGAGATATGAGACCTGCTGGTACAGTATAGATGGTCAGTGGATAGGTGAGTGTCAGCAGGTGAGCATGTGTGTCTGTCCAGAAAATGTGGATGTGGGAAACATAGCAGAGAGATGACATTCCTATAAAGACTTTCATCCAAAATGATCTGAAAATCCATACACCGAACATCAGTCACTGCAGTTTCAGCCTATAAAACTTAAGTTAAAAATGGCAACGTCTTGTCTTTGGAAAAAAAAATCTCATCATATTCACAAAGATTTAAATCCATGAAGCCATCATTTTTTTTTTTAAACAAGAAATATTTCTCTCAATCTGCAGTATACTGAATGAGGTAAGGCACGTCATTTAAATTGAACTGAATCACTGAAACTGTCTTTGATTCTTTAGGTGAATTCTAATGTCTCTGTAGTGTCATTTTAATGTAGTTTCACATACATTGATCTTTAGATAATGTTTAATAATAAACAACTACAGTATAATCTATGACTTTTAAAAAAAAAAAAGCTAGATTGTTTTCTACCCTTTGAATGATTTTGTCCTTTATTTCCCAAACCAATATATCAATTCAACAATTTAACATCCTCTTAAAATGCTACTTTACTATGATGTTGCATCTAAGGCATATCAGGCAATACTAAATGTATAGAAAAGCTTTATCTTGAATGTGTGCAAGTAACAAACTTTGAAACAATGGCCCATATCGGATCTGAATGTGATCTAGATGCTTGAAGTTTCTCTATGAAGTCGACATGTGATGCATTGTGGCAGTGTGCTGTGCTGAGAGTGACATGCTGATTCCTGAGCTTTTGTATGAGTCAGTCCCACTCGTCCATCTCTGGAGCAGGCCTCAGCCCTCACGCCTCATATCAGCCTGACTTTGATGGACACATGCTCCCTCTGTGCTTGGCAGGACGTTCCTTTGAGGAAACCCAGCAAAAACAGCAACAGGGATTCTGTTGACACACCCCGATGCCCCAGACCACAACTGGCGAAAAACACAGACATGCGCTAAATTGTTTAATCACACAATACAAACCTTTATTTTGCCAATTGATGTTATCCACGTTGTCATGATGAGCTCTGGAAAGACGGGAATGCTGCCAAGTCTCTTCACCTTTAAAACTTGTGATGAAACTGGACCATTTGGATAATGTCTGACAAGAAAAGCAGAATTGGAGGACAATAATAATAATATATTCATACTGCTTTGATATCATAAGGCCATAACTTAGATCAATTATGTGCTCATGACATGAATGCCAACACATCACCTGCAGTGCTAAAGTCTTAATACTCTTAATTTAGCAGGCGGCACACTTGACTACCGCAAGGTCTGCTCCTTTGCCCACAGACAAAGGGAGACCTGCACTACGTCTGTGTCAGTCTGCTCATCCCATTATATCCACTCTGCTGCTCCCAGTCATCAGCTATGATGAGCCTTCACCTGAGTTGACAGGTGACTTTCCTGAGGCAGCACAGCACCCAACAGGGGAGCCTTAACCTGCCAACTATCTGTCAGTCCCCCAAAACCAGCTCTGTCATGTCATCTCCTCCACGCCAATCACAGTGACACATCAAGTTTGTGTCAGGAAACAGTGTTGGAGATTACAATTTAATACAACATTGCCCTGAGCCACTGGGAGGACCAGGCAATTATTAGGAGACAGAAATGATAATGTAAATGTTGGCAGGCCACACGCAAATAATTACATATCGGGTATTTCTTCCTAAAGCTTTAACTTTCGGTGTAATTGCTTGCGCAAAATGAAAGAGGGGTAAGGACTCAAGAGGGCACATTTCTGAAAAAGTGACAGAGTCTGGAACAAGGATAAAACAGCATTCAATTAGTTAAGTATTGTGTAAGTTTATCTATTGCTCCCTATAGTCAGAAAGGGAACATGAAAGATGGTTGTCCGATTTTCCCCATTTTGACAAAAAATAAATAAAAAATCTCAACACACTTCCATTTACTTGTTTCCTTCAGCTATATCTTTCAGCCTTGCGCCACAGATGAAGCTGCTCAGCTGTCACAGGCATGGGTTAGGTTGCCATCATGGTGCACAAAGTATTAAATAAATATTGCCAGCATGACTATTTTATCATGTTTGAGCTATTAGGTCTTTCAAGTCATGAACAGTCTTGAGAACAATTATTAGTCTTAATAAATAACATATAATCAAGAAATTCTCAGGAGCGTGAAAAAATGTGAATTTGAACAATTCCATTACAAGAGAGCATTCTCAGTGTGGTGAGAGATATGTGTAATGTCCTATAAACAAAAGCTCCAGAACAGCTACTAAAATGGAGGTTCAGAATTAAGGTTAAATATTTAATCCAATAGAGTCAAGTTCTTGAAAATTGAACATTTGCAACTGTGCAAATATATCTCCAATCTCCGAGCTCACAAATGGATCTTGTGAGATTTTGTCAACTCATTTTCAGATATTTTAGTTGTGAGTCTTATCAGGTCACAAGCAGACTGTTAAAAGGCGTCTTTATTTCAACAAACTATTTTTATTTATGCTAAGAAAAATTTAATATCCCATTTTAACACTCATCAGGGCCTTGCGCATAGAGTCGTACTAATATGTTCCATTGTTTTGCTGTAAATGCAGCTTTAAAAATTAAAAGATAATTCCTCTGTTGTTGTCCTCCCCTCCTGATTAGGCTGAGATTCATTTGTGCAATGGTAAAGGTTGCACTGACCTAGCCCTGTAATTGCAGATTTTTGACTGTTAGGAGGGGGGAAGCAGTCTACGCCATATGGCTAACGATCACAATAATAAATCAATTTCAGGCACCCAGTCATAATTTATCTGAGAAATTATGAATTTTTCCATTTGGTTATTTCCCGTTAGGTGTTGTGGCATTCCAGGACCTCATTTGAGAAGTGGCACAAAGCAATCAGGCAGAGTTTTCACAAAATGCAGAGATTTTACATGGGACTAATCATGAAGCATTGATTGATTGAAGCTCTGTTATCAGTGGACAGCCCCCCCACCCCAATATGTAAATGAGTAACCTTTAGGAGGGCTCCGAGTGGCAGCAGTGGCAGATGGGCAGTAACTGTAATGGGGTGGAGGTTGGCTTGAATAAATATCCCATAGTCTGGAACTTACCTAGTCTCTACAGCATCCAACTAGGCTCCATGACAGAGTCCACCACAAAAAAAAAAGATGAAGACTGCTGGAATCAAAGTGATGGACTGTACAGCTAACCAATCAATTAGTTTATCAATAGAGTATTATTCTGCAACAAGTTTGAATACTGATTAATCTCTAGCTGTAATTTGTCATTTTCTAATCAAAAATGCTCTCAAATGTGATGATTTTTTGGTTTATATTAGATTTATATTGACTCAACTGGGTTTCTAGGAAATTATTCATTACTACAATTTTCATATGATGATGAAAATACTTGTTTTCTGTAGCCCCAATGGACAGATTCTTGCAATCAGTGTTATTAACACTACTTACTGTGTATTACATGTTGCATGTTAGAGGGAACGTACTACTTTTGCTCAACAAAATCTAAAATCAGAATTGGTTATGTCTGCATCAATAATTACACACTTGAGCTACACCTCAAAGGCACCAGTGAGTATTCCTACCAATTTTCCTGTAGTTTCATGTGTGAAAAATATTTTTGATTTATATTTAGCCAAAACCATAAACAATAGATTCTGGACAATACATTAGAAAGACTCTATGGATTTGAGCGTTGCCTTTGTCTTCAATTCCAGACCCTTAACGGAGAAAGGCAGCAGCAATGAGGCCCATTTCTCTCTCTAGTCCAATTAAGGGAATACACACAGATGAAAGAATCAGTGCCATCTAATTGAAATCCTTCAGAGAGTAAAGGTGGAGGAAGAGAGAGAATAATTTAACACAGACATCAGAGATGGTGATGTTGGGATGGAGACTAAAGTGAGGAAGACTCAGGTCATCCTGTTCCTGATCTGGGAAAATAGCAGCTCACAGTGCAAATAAACACTGTGCCGCAAAGACAGACCCCACTGTGAGGCAGAGGTGGAAACGTCCATTTCCTCCCGCAGCCTTAAATTAACATGACAGCCAGTAGAGTCTTGCTACCACAAAAGTGAGTGATTAGTATTATCGTTTAAATTGTAATTTGGCAGTTAATTAAAGTGACCTTGGTTTCTATTGCTGCATCTGTAAACTGGCAACCAGAGTGCCGTTCTGTCTCTCAGCCGTCTGTGAGGCCGCTGTCACAGGAGCCCGTTACAGGATTAAGTCACCCCGGTGACAAAACCAAATTAAGCAGCTGTCACCGCCTACCTGCAGCTCGGAGCTTAAGATGATCAACTTATGACCGGTTGGGGAGCAGAGCTTTTCTCCCTCTCCCCCCTCCCATTATCATTTTGTAATTTATGATTAGTTTTAATCCTATTTTTTTTTCGAGAGCACCGTTAAAAGCAAAACGTTATGAGCCACTCCATGAAATCACGCTACTACGCATTAATGTTTGATGGAAAGTCTGTGACAACATCTTTAACACCAGACAGTGTGTGCTTAACAAATAGTTGTGTAGGTTTGAGGGTGGAAAATTATTTGATGCATTCTCTGACTCATATTAAAGCATGAAAAACAAATTATTCAACAGGAACACTAATATTTGAGAAGTGTATAAAATTCTCTAAACATTCTAATCCTGAGGGAGAAATCAGATATGTTTGCTGTGTATTGTATGCATCTGTTTGACTTTTTCTATGTAATACTTATATTATATAGTTCATGTTTATATTTTTAGTCAGTGTAAAATGAAACCATAACTTCAAACTGTTGACTCCCAGAGTTCATTTTAGAGTGTTTAAATCAACTACAGATGAAAATTAACTGCTACCCTTCATATACAGAAGAGGAACAAAGTGTGTGGACATCCAGGCAAAATGCAAGTGCAGGACAAAGGTTAATTGAAGGCTAAAAGAGTTGGTCCACACGTCCTGCTTCCAACAAGCAATTTTATTCTTTTTAAAGCAGGATAACATATCGATCTTCCTCAGACAGATCAATATATTGCCCTGCTTTACAAGAAGAATTTTATTAGAATTAAGAACACAACAGTGTGTGGCTCAACTCTTCTGTGGCCTTTATATGCATAAAATATTCAAGCTTGACACTTAACTTCAATATATTACTACAATAAATTACCAAATACAGTGGACTAATGATGGTATGTGTGTGTATGTATATATATATATATATATATATATATATATATATATATATATATGTACTGATGTTACAAACTACATTAAAACAGTAAATACAGCAGCATCTATTCATTTATTTGTGTTCACCTAAATAAAGTCAGCCGTTTAGTGCCTTAAAACTCCCACATTATACGTTTTTTCCTGCGTTTTATTTGAAGATGTGATATCCCTAACAAGATATCTGGTTTTAAGTACCACAGGTCATCTCAATATAGTTTTAGTTTTACACTCTCTGAAGCTTCTCTCAAGAGCTTTAGAAAGAAAAGGCCATTTTGTGTCCAACTCAATATTATTGAACCTTTCTTCTGATTGGTTGATTTGAATGGCTGTGAATGGACGGTGGGCTGTGACTGCATAGATGTGACACAACAACTTCACAGAAGTCCCGATGGCTTGAAATGTCTGGTGTGCATTTCTCTGTGGATTGTGGGGACACACAGGTGGCGGAAGGGAAGGGAGTGGATATTGTGTGTTTGTGTATGTGTATGCATGCGTGTTGGGGGTGGTGGGGGTGGCACTCATGATAAAACAGGTCCATACAGACTGACAGCAGGTAAATTATATGTCAGCAAGGTCTGCATTTCAATCCTTGCATATTCTCAATAGGCACCGATGAAAAGCCTCCCAGCATTCCTGCCTGCAAACAGACTGATTCACCGTTAACTGTTTTTGATTAAAACGTCAATAAGGCTCTGGGCTCCTTTCATCTCTAGGGCCCCAAGCTGTCTGTCTCCTCGCCCCCGTCTACCCCCCCCATGAGCGGGGTCCCCCTCATGACATGGACGGCCATTTATCCACTCTGAGGATCGTGTCATGTAATAAGCCCCGTCTCCAGAGAGCATTTAGCCTGATAGGAAAAGCTGATTGGGACAAAAGGCCCCTGAATCTCATTCTGGCTCCCGCAGTGGCAGGTGACTGTTGAGGTAAACACATTTCTCTAGGGAGGAAGAGGAGAGACACTAGCAGATAGATGAGGGAAGCCAGTGTATATATGTGTGTTTCATCAACAGCATGAAGGGAAACTACAAAACTTGTGCTGTGGAAGAAACAAACACCCATATGTCACCATTATCACCAGTAGAAATGCTGTAGTTGGAACTGATTCACCATTTCATTACTCAACACATACAAGTGACTTTACAAAAGGTAGCAGATATGGCTTTTTTCTGGTCACCTGAGGGAAAAAAAAACACATGAACTGGTTTGATAAAGAACTGCGCCTTTAGATTATAACACTTACCCTGAACAGGAACATGAGGCTGCTGTCTTGTTTAGCTTTGTTTGTTTGAGCCTGAGAGGAACAGAGAGGAGAAGGCAGGATGGTCAGAGCGAGCGGCAGCTGTATCCACAGATGCTCATGTAAAAACATCCTTATTCACATGTTCCCCTCCACTTGTTTGTTTCCTGGTAATTTAGCCCTTCAGCACAGGAGAAAAAAACTGCTTTGTTTTCATACTAACAAGGCAATTAGCAATTATTATGCATTTCCACTCTGGGTTGCCTACAGGCAGGTATTGGGAATGATTTAAACGACTGACAGCTAAACTCTAATTTGTGTATGTGTGTCTTCTTGTTTGCATTATAAAAAGAGAGAAATACAAACAGAAGTTAAAATCCTGGATTAGAAATTGGTTTTCCCCTGCAACACTGACTCTGTCCCATCTACCCCACTGTATGATAGTGGTGTATACTAGTGGCACGTCCTGAGTAGGGACCAGTGCAGGAGATACAGCCATGAGGTGGAAATTGGAGCAGACAGGAGGCATTGACACCAAAAGAGCTGTAAACAGTGCTCCTGGCTCCCCGAGGACAGTCTGTCACGCTGTGATCACTGGTAACACCAACGGGAGAGCGAGACCAGAGAGAGGGGAGGGGGAAAGGGGTCCCGAAGAAAAAGTAAAAAAAAAAAGATGCACCTAAAGCAGCAGGAGTGCCATAGGCCCCCTGCTTAGACCATACTTGTGATTAAAGTTCATAATAAGAGATCATCAACTGACTAAGTGGATGGAGCTACAGGTTAAGGTACAGGTTGTATTCTTATACAAGTTTCTTTTGAGGGTCCTATATTATACATTACAACCATGTTGCATATATTTAAGGTTAAATACAAAAAATATCTCAATATAGTTTCACATCTCCGCTTAAACTTATCTGTGTATCGCTAGGTTGTTTAATATTAATTAGCCTCTCTGTTGATTGGTTGATTTAAATGGCTGTGAATGGGGGGTGGGTGGTGATTGTATAGTTGTGACATCGCAACTTCCCGGAGGTCCTGGCAGCTTGTCTCAGGCACAGTTTCTAAATACGGCCTGTGTGCGTTTTTTTCCTGTGGATTGAGCATTGAGAGTATTTATACAACACAAATACCTTCATATAGTCACTTCTAATAATTACCTCAGTGTTCTTGGTTAGACTGTTGCATGTGTATCTGCTCAAAAGACAGGTTTTGTAGGCTGCAAAAATAAATGTAAATTTACTTAGTTAATTGCTATTTTAACGGATATTCAATTACCAGCCCAAACTACAATGCAGTCAGTGTATATATATTACAAAAATATAAATTAAAAACTAAATGTGTTATTTTAAAATAAAACATTTTTTACTTAAATGTGTCTAGATGCAGTACTTAAAAGAGAAACGTCCCTTTTACTTAAATATTCATTATTTTAAATCAGATCCATCTTCTGCACTAGCACAATCACAGTGAGATAAAGACAGGTCTGACGATATGAACCAATAATTAATGATCTTCTAACCACCACGCAACATCTACTCCTTGTCCTCATTTCATATGCAGGTTCATCTGGCTTGAGACAGCATGGTCCTCAGTGCAGAGTGGCCCAACAGAGTCCCCAAAGCCAGACCCTCTGTTCAGGGTCCCCCAGGGACCAACCCCCTACCCTGCTTTACCTGCTTCAGTTCATATGAGCGGCTATGGCCACCATATGTGAAGCTGTAGGAAAGCAGATGCTGTTTTTCCATTTGTGAAATCACGTTTTTGGAACGCACTCAGTGTTTTCATGGCCAGAGTCAAGTCAGTCAGCGAGTGTAAAGGGGAGAGGGCGGTCAAAAGGCAGCGGGCTCCATCACACTGTGTTGCATTGTGCAGTAACGCTGCAAGGTCTGGAACGAAAGTCCGATCATCACTGTGAGGATATGCTGATCTCGCAAAGCAAAGCAGCGGCACGGCATTAGTTTATGGCTCCAACTGTGTTATCGCTTGCATGAGCCACTCAAGTACGTAGACCACGACAACACACGTACAGTCCTGAGGTGGACCTGTGTGTAGCAGAGCAGTACCTTTGTCAGTCATCTGCTGATTCTGATGGACAATACGGGAGAGAGGTTGCGTGTCAAAAAGAGAACAGCCTGAATGAAATGACAGACTCCCTCTCCTCTACCGCCTCGGCCGTCCCCCTGCACATCTCACCCGCATCAGCCCTGGGAAGCCATGACAAGTCAGGCTGTCAGTCATACACACACTGACAGGACGGAGGGGACAGCAGCATACATACATCCACATGTTAGTGCGGCACAGCAGTGGACTCCCTTTGAAACTCTTTCTCACATACACACACACTCACACACACCAGGTATGTGACATGATGTGACATTCACAGCAATCAAGACAATAACATCAACAGTAATTTACTAAAACTCTGGCAATTTCATTATGACTAATGGCTGATCAACGGTCTTCAAGCAATAATCCGTAAAGTAAACGAATGGATTGTGTTTTGATGTGAGGGAATAATAATATTACAATTAAAGTAGTGCTGAGTTGAAGTTTGAAAGGTTAGATTTCACACAATTATGTGTCAAGGCACTGAACGACCGCAGCCACTGACTCCCTCCTGGCGACAAATTTCATTAACAAACCTGATGTATACAGCACATGCAGCCACAGTTCAAATGGAGGACATAAATTTCAGCCCGTGGGGTACTACCACGGTCACATTACAACTAATCAACTGCTCTCCTTATACCCTTCTTGAAAAAAAACCTTCTTCTGTTCAGATGGGTGGGGGAGATAAAGGAAAATATGATGCTTTATTTCTAATCAGCATAAATTACTAGCATCCATCAGGTGAGGCTCAAATTAAAATCCTCATCTGACAAAGCAATGGGAACTGCTTGAGCTCACTCATGAATCAGTGTGATTTAATCCAATCATATAAAGACCCCAAAGCCAAAAATTTCCACAAAGGATCAACCCAAGTGCCCTCTTTCACATTTTAGTTCATTA